>CACKRE030001090.1:0-44099 GCA_902602495.3 Ectocarpus sp. CCAP 1310/34 | reverse complement strand
GTGCCAACCTTATATTCATGCACCCGCGGCCGTACACACGCGTGCCCGTGGTTGCTGGCCATCACGAGCGGGATCCAACATCAAGCTTGAAATTTGACCTCGTCATCCTTCTGTGTCTCTGTGGATATGTGATCTTCGTAGATAAAGNGTTTTACCTCGTGATGCTTGAGTGTCTCTTACCCCAATGAAGTAATTACTGTTGCAATAGGTGGGTATGTGAACTGAGTCGGTTTATCAGTCAATCTAGTCTACGTTTAGTTGTGGCGTGCCAACCTTATATTCATGCACCCGCGGCCGTACACACGCGTGCCCGTGGTTGCTGGCCATCACGAGCGGGATCCAACATCAAGCTTGAAATTTGACCTCGTCATCCTTCTGTGTCTCTGTGGATATGTGATCTTCGTAGATAAAGCAATCGAGGTTTCGTTTCATTATGCCAACCTCATGGAAGTGCACCCACGCACCCACCGCCCTACACACGTGTGACTCCGGGTGTTGCCACCATCCACAGGATCCAACAACAAATTTGAACATTGACCTCGTCATTCTTAAGTGTCTCTGTACCAAATGAAGTATTTCCTTTTGTACTAGGTGGGTACGTGAGCATAGTCGATAGAAAAAATCAAGGTTTGGTTGCATCGTGCCAACTTCATGGAAGCGCACCCACGCACCCACCGTCGTCCACACCCGTGACTACGGATGCCACCATCCACGGGATCCAACAACAAATTTGAATTTTGACCTCGTCATGTTTAGGCGTCTCTGGACCAAATGAAGCCATTCTTTTTGCAATAGATGAGCATGTAAGCTGAGTACGTGGGACAACCCTAATGTCGCTGTATTAAGCCGGAGTCATGAAGAGACTGGAGTGTTACTGCTGTTGGGTACGTGATGTCGGTGGCTGTCTTCTGGTGGTACGCTCAGTGTATATTCCGGATATACACTGCCACGCTGCGTAACTGGTTCAAAGAGTCTCGCCGACTTCTAGTGCATGAGTAATCCAGCGTGCCTTCGTCGGAGATTGGACGCCTACGCTCCTGCTTCGCCCTCTGTCGGCGTTGATGTACGGTGAGGACTGCGCAGGTCTCGCCGCTTGCTTGGCAGGATTTCCAGGGGGGGGACACGTTTCCGTTGGAGGCCTCGTTTTCCATATATATATATATTTTTTTTTTATCCGGCCCACCACGAAAAAATGCTGGTCGGCAGGGGGGGGGTGGGATACGTGTCGCCCTCCATCAGCCGCCGCGATCTTGCTTTTACCCCTCAAAACTACAAACCCGGTAAGAGCGCGTGCGTGGAAGAAGGAGTGAGCAGGTGAATACAGCGCCAGCGGAGTAGTGGCCTCAGGATCTCCCACGTCCGGTGTGATCGCATGGGTCTCTGTCGATCGTTGTCTTCTTTGGTTTACCCGATAGCGAATACCAATGCTCTGACCTCTGAGTGAGAGCGGTTTTCGATTGCGGCCAACAAAACACCGCGAGAGCTGCTCTCTCAGCTGTCAACAGCAGAGCCAAAAAAAAGATTAAGAGGGGGAGATATTGGCTGGGTTGCTGCATGCGATAGCCTTACCGCCCATTACGATCCACTCAAGGTCTGATACAACCCTGTGCCTTGGATGGGGCCGGTGATCATGGTTCATATTTTTGTCACCTCTGAGAGAGCCAGACCAAGCAGTTTTTTTTTTTTTCGCACGGCGAGAAGAGAAGTAGAGTAGCACAGTATCCACACACACACCACCGTCCTCCTGGCATACTTTAGACGCTGCAACATCAGTTGGTCGGCGAAGGTGAAGCTCAAGTTTCCAGCAAGTAAAGCGTAGAATTCTCGATGTCGAGAGTAGGCTGTCTCTCATTTTCCGGGAAGCACCCCATATGGTCGCGTCCGCTCGCGCCCCTGTTGCACCCAACCGGCACCTACAGCAGCAACATCAATGCCTCCGGTTGATATCATGTGTGCCCTTCCGATATTTAACTTGTGTTCTATTGGCTTGGATCTCACCACCGCAGCTCCAAATCGCATCTGACAAACCCAGCATAAGAGGTTGGCTACAGCAGTAGCGCACCCAACATCGCAAATCAAGTGGTGCCAGAGTAGCTTCGTTTCATATTCAACACTCCCCGCCGCCGGCATTTTTGAAACCGCATCTACTGCTGTACACCTGTAGCTGCATCAGGCGCAGGTCGATTATCTCAGATTTCCTGACTATTTATTATTTGGCTCACCGTTGTCTCTCGTCGAATAGATACATCCGCTCGCGCGAAGCGCGCTTGGGGGGCTTCACAACAGCAGCCTCTGACCGGACCGTTGCTCTTGTCGACGCCAGCAGACTGAGCAGTTGAGCACCCATGGAGCATATCGGGGTGGGGGACTGCCAAACGCACCAGGTCCTCTGGTGGGACGCGCGAATCCGCAACTGTGTCAAGGAGGTGGAGCGCAACGGCGGCAGACTAGACACGCACCAGATCCACCCAGAGATTTTGAAGCACATTAGCGAGGGAAAGGCGGCCGGTCTCTACCTCGACTCGGCCGCTGGCCAGGTGCTGCTCAGGACTCCTGGAAGCACCGTCCTACCGCCACCACTACACCTGAATCATCATCGCCACGCCCAGCAGCGTCAGCAGCAGCAGCACCTGCAACACCTGCAGCAGCAACAGCATCTGCAGCAGCAGCAGCAGCAACAACAACTGTTGCAGCAGCAGCAACAACAGCAGCACGGGCAGAAGCACCGCCGGGTTGCACCACCGCCGCAACCCGCACAACAGGCCTTCGGGAACAGCCTGTTCCTGAGGCAAAACCCACAGTTCGCTCACAACTTCCGCGCAAGCGGCGCAGCAGGTGGATACCCCCCTGTTTTACCCAACCCAATCAGCAGCTACGTGGGGCACGTCTCTCCGTCAGCGGCTCCGCTCCCTCCGCGGGGAAGAGTGGCCGGTCAAGCGGCAGCGGCGTACCCGGCTGATGACATCCTAGACGTCGGGACCGTCCATCGCGTCGGCGCGGCTATGATCGCCAGGGCTGCTCTCCCGTCGCTGGGGTCTTCGCCTCACCAAGCGGCCCTGAACGCCAACCGGTACGGTGCCGCTGTTCCCGCGCCGCAGAAAAGCCCACCCGGCGGGCACACGCAGCCCCAAGGTTTCGGACCGAACGCCGCGACCGACTCGACGCAGTCGTCCCAGTGGAACACCTACCAACAACAACACGTCCTGCACCCCGGGCGAGGGGAGCAGTACCCCCCCGCGCAGACACGGCCGGAGGTGGCGCGTTTCGATCAGGGGCCGGCCGCGCCCGCTGTGGCGCCGGGCGAATCCCGTACCGGAACGAACCGCCGTGCGGATGCCTGGACCCCGTCGGAGGGCGGTCGCAAGAACAAGGACAAGGGGAAGAAAGATTGTGTCACGCCGGGAGGACAGCTCAATGTGCCGCCGCAAGCCACGGAGATAGGGGTCAACTCCGCCGCGGCGCCGTCACCGGTGCGGCATGCCGACGCAGCTCTCCGCCATCAACAAGAGCAACCGGCGACTCACGAGAAAGACCCGTTGAACCAAAATACCCACCACGTCAGCCCACCGTCGTCCGAGACGAAGGTGGAGCCGGGCACGGCGGCGGCGGCGGCGGCGGCGGCGGCGGCGGTGGCGGCGGCGGCGGCCACATCCCCGATTCGGGGTACGGTTGGTGACTTTGGGCAGCGGGAGGCCGTCGGGACGCCACATGCCGCTGCTCTCGGCGAGCTTGGAGACCGCACGATCGAGCCCCCCTCGCCTCCACCGCCGAAGCAGCAGCAGCAGCAGCAGCAGCAGCAGCAGCAGCAGCGGCAACCCGAACCCGTGCGAGTGAAGTGGGGGGTGCGGGGAGTTGGCGGCGGTGGCCTTGACATCTCGAAAGCCGGCGGGGGTATTGCGAACGACGCGGCTGTGCTGGTCGACGTGCAGACGTACTCGAGTCTCTTCCCCCAACGCGGAATGGGTGTCTGGCGGGGGCATGGATCGGCAGTGGCCCAGGTGCTCATCGTTGGGGACCACGGGTTCGAGCCATCGGGACCGCTGGTCTTGCAGGCGGAGGCTGCTGTTTCCATCGAAACGGCTACCGTCAAGCGTGGCAGCGGCGTGGTTCCTGACAGGGCTCTGTCGATCAGCCTGGAGATTCCCACCGTCCATTCCCTCAAGGTATATTCAGGATAGAGATTCCGACAGACTAGGCTCCGGTGACATGCCGATCCTTGGGAGTAGTTCACTACAGTACACGCAAGACGACAAGAACGATGTCAGTGGAAACAAGAGCTAGCTGCTGATTGGTCGGCCATGAACGGTGGCATGTGTATCCTGTGGTGTTGGGGATAGGGGCATGCCTTCTCGTGCCGCCGTACCCGATGTCGTCCGGAAGCACTGCAATGCACGCTTGCCCATGGCGCTGCGAACACGCGCCGGATGCCATCGCGGAAGATTCTATTCAGGCTTGTCCCGTTGCTTGCATCGGGTAGGCACGCACCGACTGCACCACTTGGGCGCCTCTGGCATTTCTCTGCCTGTGGATGTGTCGACGAGCACGATGAACGCCGGTAACTCACACCCGAAACCCCCCACCCCGTGCGGTATACCGTGGTATTTATGAAGGATTTCCGTTTGATTGTTAACCGCGAACTGTACGAAGGACCCCCCGCTCGATGTAGCTTTGTCTCAATGCCGTGTCGTGCCTCGTCCGCTGCCCGTCGATTCCACCCCCTCCTCTTTTCCGGTGTACATGGACCGCGATGTCCTCGTGCTGCACAGGGAATCTTCGAGGTAAAGAAGACGAACGCGTCCGGAAGTCCCCTCATGGCCGTGTTCCGCAAGCCCGGGGATTACTGGCTGGTGGACCACCTCTCCAAAGCACGCCTCAGGGTGACGGCAACCAAGCGCTCCGAGGGGGTTCTCCGAGCGAAAGACGGCGCGGCCTCCGCCGCCGCCGCAGCGGCAGAGCCTCGGCCGTCGCCGCCGTCGGAGAACAGCACGGGACGGGACTGTGACGGTGCGGCGAGAGTCTCGAAGCGGCAGCAGGCCGCCGCCCCTGCTCCCTCGTCGCCGGGAGTCGGCGTTGTCCCCGCGGCGACGCGAAAGCTCTCGCCCGGGCCCGACAAAGTGGCTGTCCCGGGCATGACCCAGCAGAACAAGGAGTCGGCTCGACCCGAGGAACAAGCTACCGGACGCTCGGAGGGGCAGGGGGGGGGCACGTACGCCACGGTAGCAGGAAGCGCCACGATCCCGTCGCGCGAGAGGACGGTTGGCGGCGGTCGGGCGCTGTTGTCCACCCTTCGGGGGGCGAATGAGACTCGCCCCCAAGGCGAAGAGAGCGCTAGCATTGACCGAAGCCCTGCAGAAGGGAGGTTGCCTCTCGCCGTCGCCGTCGGCGAGCCCGCCGCCGGTGGGGCTCTCCCATCCCCAGGAAACGGCGCCGGCAGGGCTATAGCGGGTGGTGCAGATGGCGGGATAGCATTTGTCGGCGGTGGCGTTGACGGAGGCGTTGACGGAGGCGATGGCGGTGGTGGCGGAGGTGCAGGGTTTTCCCTCGACATATCGGCGGTTTCTTTCACACCTCGCGAACCCGGCGACGATGAGAGCAAAGGCGCCCCCGCCACCGTTGTTGGAGACGCCCGCAAGCCAGCGCTGAGCCCCCGGAGCGAATTTTATCAGGCAGCAGTGGCCGCCATCGACGCCAGCGCGCCCGCTCCCGAACCTCAGACTTCGACTCTGTTCCAGGCTGTAAGCGCTGCTACAGCCGGCGACGCGGCCGTGGCCAGCGCCGCTAGGAAGCCGTCGTCTGCCGCCGCGAGCACTCCTCCGATCCCGCCAATCGTGGGTAAGCCGCCCGCGGCCATGTCGGCCCTGTACGAGGCCGCTCTCGCCGCCACTACGGCATTGTTGCCCCCAGATGCTGGAACCTCCCGCCCTCAACTTCGCGCTGAAGCTCGCGGCACCGGTTCGGACCAACGGTCCCGACCTCGTGAACTATTTCCATCAACAGCAGGTGGTCGGACCCCAACCCCCGCTGCCGTACAGGTAGGCGAACAACAGGCTTCGGCTGCAACCCCCCACCCCGAGACGCGGTCAGCTCCTCCTCCTCCTGCCGTAACAGCGCCTTCTGCAGCACCGCCGCCCGGCCTCACTCCCTGCGGTTGTTGTTCTTCGACTCCTACCGAAAGACACCAACCCACCACCGCCGCGACGGCTGCACCGTCCCCGTCACCATCACGGTGTCCTCCTTCTTCCTCTACTGTCCGCCAGGGTGGAGCGACCTTCTGTCGTGCGAACCCCGAACCTTCCGTGTCCGCACCCCCCCAAGCGCATGGGGCGCAGACCACCCGTCAGGGCGTGGCTCCGACTCACGGGTCTGCTCGAGGCGTCACCGCCGCCGCCACTCCCGCCATCGCGGATGCCACCGCCCCGGAGACCCTCACGCCGTTCGTTGTTGTCCGCGACGAGCGAAGCATGTCAGACGCGGTCGGAATGCTTACGGTTAGGGGGGAGAGCAACAACAAGTCTGAGGCGGGAGACGGGGGGGGTCAAGGAGGAGTAGGAGGAGGAGGAGGAGGAGGAGGAGGAGGAGGAGGAGGAGGCACCGGGCGCCTCAGTAAGGCGCTGGAAGGGACAGGACCGGTGGCGGTTCGCCTTAACGGCACCAACTTGGGCGCGTCGGATGGCGTGATCTCGACTATTCAGGTGAGGGTTACGGGGGCGCGAGCGGTAGCGGCGACGGTGGAGGAACGGTTCGCCATGCACTTGAAGTATATATATTTCCAAACGAAATGTTGGCCTCCGGGTAGTGTTCGCTGGGCCAACTGCAATGGTCTCTTCGCAAGCGCCCTTCTTTTTCGGTGAAGTTTGTCGGCGTTGCTCTATCGAGCCTATCGCAGCTTGTGCTGCTGCTGCTACCGATCCTGCTGCTTTTGTAGCTCTTCGTGCTGTTGATGATGATGCGGTCTTCACGTAGAGCCGTCCTTCGAGCTGTCTGCCGGGTGCTCGTCCTGCGTCGTTGGAAGTTAAAAACCCACGTCACGAGGCCTCCGTATCACATTGAACCCCCCTTCGCAGGTCGCAACTGGAGCAGCGCCTTCGGTAGTGGTTTTCGACGTGCAGTCCCTGCTCAACACACCTCAGGGCAAGCGGGTCCTCTGCACGGAGCTACGCCCGGTGCTCGAGGATGCTGACATCGGCAAGGTGGGGTGCTGTTCGTCTTCTGTTGTCCTGAACCAGCGCCCTATCATACGACGCCACTACGAGCAAGTAGCGTGAACCGGAGGGTCGTACAGCCGTGCTCCGTCTTGGTTCAAACAAAAGCTGCGTGCGTTGATGGTGTTGTGTAATACATGTAGTGCTGAGCAGCGGTGCGTGGCAGCGGAGGCCTGTACGTCTTTTCCCTGCCGGACGGATCTAACAACCGCATAGGTTAGCTGTGTTTTTATGAACAGGCGGTTCCATCGCGTTCAGCAATGGCTTTTATGTGCGCACCCTCGCGTGCATTGTGTATGTACACTGGGTTTGGCCTATTCCCCCACTCCATCCCTGCTCGTCGAGAACACTTATCCGGGAAACAAACCAAGACACGTGCTGCCACCGCCGCTGTGGCCGGCAGGTAGACCCTCCCCTTGACCCGCCTTCCCTCTATCACCCCCTTGACACGACAGGAGATGCACGACGCGCACGACCACATCGTGGCCCTTGCTCGCCTCCTCCAAGGACTGGGTCTACGCCCGCGGATCAACTCCGTCATGGACCTGCAGCTGGCGCACGAGGCGCTCTGGGGGGACCCGCTCAACAGCTTCGAGGATGCTCTCCGGGCCTTCTGCGTGTGCCGGAACCCTCGCCGGTGTGTTGAGATGAGACTAGACGACATTTTCCTCACTCTCTGGTGCTGCTCTTGCGAAACAGTTTTGGATTGTGTTGGTTGCTGCTATCCCTCGGTACGTCCTTACCCACAGCCTCACCGTAGCAGTGGAGGCAGCAGCAGTAAACCGCTGTTTCGGAACTCTCCCCTCCGGCCAATGAGTGTTTGGCCCGTGTTTGGTATCGGTATCGGCCAACAGCGTTGGTCAAGAGCATTTCGTTTCCTTCCCTCCGCCCCCCCCGCCCCCTCATCGCTGCTTATTTCTGTCGAGGATATTTACCACTGTTGGAACATGTTGGCTTTCGGAGGCACTGACGGGAAACGCAGTCTTGAGTCTTGTGAAGCACTGCTTGCTGCGTGCCGGAATAGCCGCGTGTGAACCTTGTTCAATTGGAACGAGCTTGTGTGAACGTGAAACGGTGCCTATCAAGGTGGAGGCCTGGTGGAGTCTTACGGCTGCACGCGTTAGTGTTGTACGATACCGTAGCGGGTTTTGATTAAAGTTAAGTTAAGCTGGTTTCCCCACCACGTCAGCACCCGTTCCACTTGAAACTGAGTCTAATCGTGCCTTGAATACACTCCTTTCTGTGTCAAGCGCCAGCCATGCCCGGGAATCGGTAGAGTGCTCCATGAGCGGCATAGGAAGCCATGGTTATCGTTCCAGCCGACCGGCTGTCTGTCCTTGCCAAACGCCATCCCTCAGCAACTAGGGTCGCAGAGAGCCACCTAGTACTACCGACATCCGTGCAGATTTCATTCCTACCTTTGAAAAGGGTTCGTTGAAATGGGCACGTCGTGAACGAAAGGATAGTGGGGTTGTGAACCAGCCTTGTGTGCTCAGTATCGAGAGTTGCGATTCCCCTGGAGAGGCAATAGCAAACGTTTGGTTGTGTACACCGTTAAAGATAGGTGGAGGAAATTCTCGGACTCTGCGTATGCGACGGCTAGAGCTAGACACCTTCCAATGAATCACAACCAGCCGTGATCTTGTTGTACTGTTCGGCAACAGACATCCCCGATGATTTTCGGTGCCTTGTGCCTTGTGCCTTTTGTCCTGCCACGTCACCACTGCACGGCACGCGTCTGCTGTTATTCCAGGATGTTCTCCATGGACGGCGAGTGTGACAGTCCGCCGAGCGAGGAGGCCTTGCAGCTGGCGGCGGACGGCGCGGCTCGACTCGGCGAGGTGAGTGCCGCGTTGTTCCGGTTCAGCCCTCAAACTTTGCTAGAGGTTGGGACGGCGGTGGGCGTGGTTGACTTGGTTGATTCCTGATTCTCAAATACACGAAACAACGCGTGAATCTATGTCGTGGCATTCATGCCCAGCAAGGGCCGTCAAGGATGTGTATGGGTTGTAGAGGTCTTTTGCACCGAGGGTTCTCTTACCTCGGGTTCGTCCGAGGGGGGAGAGCCGGAGAATCAAGCCGGTGCGGGGTGCTCCCCCTACGTTATTCGTTTGTTTCATGCGGTTGATTGGTACGCCATTCAGGAACGCTCGCATGGATTCTGTCACTGTGTAGGGTAAGGCTGGGTGGTGTTTGGCTGGACTGGCAGAAATTCTTGATAAGTTTTTTTGGTGGTCTCCGCGGCTACAATTTGTTGGATCTGGAAGTCGGCCGCCGCAATTAGCACACCGCCGTCGCTTTAGATTTTGCGCTTTATTGTAGACTGCTGTAGACAGCGCTATGGAAAAAGATAGGCTCAAGCTTGTGGGTTGGGGGTGTGAAAAGGCGAAGTCGGTGTATTGAAAATTGGAAGTAGCTACATAGTACAGAGGATTTTCAATGGTGGGGTTGCTTCTACATGATCTCACTCAACCATGTTCTGTAGCACTGTACCAGTACGTGCTTTTGTAGCCCTGTGTGGGCGGAAGGCTCTGGGGTCCCGGTTGCCCCGATGTCCCGACTTGCCACTCAATGTCGACACCGATGCTTCTGTGTACGCAAGGAGTTAACCTCGCCAACTCTTGTCCCTCCTGTGCGGGTGAATACCGCAGGCCTGCCAGCTGGCCAGGGTGGCTCTGATCGCCGCCGGACAGCAAGAGCACCACCGAGACCAGCGACTGAACAACGTTTTCAAAGCCTCTCAGGTGAAGAGGTTTCCTAAGCTCCACCCTCGTACTGCAAGAAAATGGCCTCTCACGCTATCGCCACACTTGCTGTTGTTATATGAGGGAGTATGTTGACCTGTGGAAGAAACCTCGCACGCCGGTGCGCCCCTGGGTGGTGGCCCGATGGGGACAAGACGACTGAGGAACTCCGTGCTCTGCCCTGGAAATCAGCGAACGAAAACTAGCCCAGGACGATGCCATAGACCTATCGTCATACGTGACGGTACGCTGAGGAGGTTGCCAGTGCTCTTGCATGCAGCCTTTGCTTGGACGGTAGGGGCTCCGTATTGTTCACGAGACCACGGTGGTAATTTACTCCCACGTCACTATTGGACAAATGCCGTAAAGCCGTCGGTCCGTTGTTGCAGATGAAGGTCGACTCCGCCACGAACACCAAACGGGATGGCTGGCGGCGCATGACGTTCGTCGATGTGGGGGACGGGAGGGCCGTGGAGGGAGGCGCCAAGACTCTCGCCAGCTACGAACTCCAGAAGGCAAGCAGGGGGTTGGGTGAGACGCGGCTGTTTTTCTTATTGTTGTTGTTGTTAGTCACACATGTTAGCAGCGCCAATATTAAAGACGCTTCTCCACGCAAGACGAGTGTGTACAGCGGATCAAAAGCGACGTTCATGGCTCACTTTTGCTGCAGGACCTGGCTGACACCGTCAGGTTGGTTTAGGTTAGGTGAGGGTAGGAGATAAACCCTTTGACGGTGGACCCGAGTTTCTTCCGTGCTCAATCGTGCCGGGTGTGTCCTTCCAACTTCAACCCTAGCAATGTTTTGCGGCTCCAACAGCACTTGTGGTTTTCCAGCACAACCAAGCGGCGACGCTGAACCACTTTAGTAGTAGCGTGTGTGATGCGCCCGGCGGTTTGCTCACCACAGTCTTGACGGGGAGCAACGTAGCGACGCGTTTTCCCTTACCGCAGGGTTGTCTTCCCTCTCTTTTTGCTTTTTCCTCTCGCGTGCAGGCTGAAGAATAGTAGTAGTACCATTGTCTTTCTTGCAAGCCCCCGAGAAAAGCTAGCAAAGGCAATTTCCTGTACACTGCGCAGAACAAGAGCGTATGTCCATGACAACCAGTGCGTTGGGTGCAGGAGAGAGGATGCAATGAAGTGTCGAATATTCATGGCTACAGCGACCATGCAAATATTTTTAAGAGAGGTTTGGTCGGAGTCTTTGGATGATAAGTCCATTCAATTTTGAGTTTCGCTCCATGGCAGTGAATGGCAACAACGCAGCGTCCACTTCAATAACTTCAAAGCCCCCGCGTCCTTACCAAACCAACCCATGGCCACCGTCCGTTGCAGGCCAAGGAGCATGCGGAGAGGCGCCGCGCCTGGAACGATGACGTGGAGGCGGAAGCGCTATCGTCGCCATCCTCTCGAAACGCCCCGGACAAGAAAAAAGGGTCCACCACCGCTAGGCAGGGCCTGTCGGAGCCCGGTTCGTCCCAGCAGAGACGGGGGTACGAGAGGGACGGCAGAAGAATGCAGGAGACGACAATCACCTTTGGCACCCTGGACGGCTCTCTGTCCAACGGGGGGACGGGAAGCTCGGAAGTAGGTGACTTGGGCCTCGGGCTTGGCGGCGGAGAGAGCGGAGGAGGGTCCCGCCCTCATCCCTTGATTGATGGCACGTCCCCCCTGGGGAACGGCTATGAGGACGACGAGGAACAGAGGTGAGTCGAATGGCTTGGTGATGATGGCGAAGTTATGTTATGCTGTGGTGCGGGCTCTGTCTGGGTAAGGAGGCCGAGTAGCACACACAGGCCAATGAAGATATAGAAGGTCAGCTCATTTGGTGAGGCGGCGGGTTGCATGCTAGTTTTTGGAATGGCTAGGGATACGGAGATTCCAACGATAGCTAGAACATACACAAATACATGCATAGACAAGACTGGCTTGACTTACCCCATTGATGAGTTGATGACATTGCTCTCAAGATAGACGAGAAGAAGTGTCATAGAGAAAGTGTACACAAGACGCGAGCCTTCAATCGACAACACCGGCGCTTTCGACGCCTCCGATCGCAGGTACGAACAGGAGCAACGATGTCACACCTTTGCTCGGGCATTCAGCGGATGCTGTACGGTTCGATTCCCTTCTGTGCTCCAAACGAGCCCCCCCCCGCAGCTCGGTGTATCGTCGCCGAGCAATGATTTTTTTCCGCTGTAGTTGCGTCGTCGAATGACCTCCTTTCATGTCGACCAGCGTTTGTTCCTGTTCGCCACCGATCGAGAAGAAGCGTATCGACGTATCGACGTATCGACGTGACGTTAGCAGCCAGCAGTAGCGGCGGGACCTCGGGATAGCCGACTTTCTTGAGAGTTGCACCGGTGTTCGTTTCCCTGTTCCCGCAACATCTACGGCCCCCTTCAGCCAAATACATTACCCTCCTCTCCGCTACGTCGTGGTATATCCCAGCACTATTAGTATCTTTCCTTCGTATCCTGCATTTCCCTCATTTCTGTCCTGCAAGTAACCTATCTCCCTTCTCTTCTCTTCTTTATTCATTTGTCCGTCTTGCCCTCCAGTCCCTCTCTTCGATCCTTTGCTCTGTTGCTTCTCACAGTACATCATGTCTCTGTCTTGGCCCCTTTTCTCTATTTGTGCCTTGGTGTTGTCCTCTGTGCCTGTCTTCGTTCCTTTCTCTCTTCTTCCCTTCTTTTCGTCGTTCGAGCTACACCTCATGCTCTCACCTCATCTTCTAGGCTAGCCTCCCGCTCTTTGTTGTTCGGGAGCGTGCTTGCGTAGGCGATTGATTTGCCTAAACATCCGGTCACCCCTTCGCTTTGACAGCTACCCTTCCCCTTTGTGTGTGTCCCTCTGCATATGCTTCTCGCAACTCGGCCTCGAAGGGTGCAGGACTTGCCGTCACCCGCCTCCTACCAAAGAAGGGCCGCCGGCACGAGCCAAGGCGCCTCGAACGGTAGCGGTAGCGGTAGCGGTAGCGGCGGTACCGGCGGCCGTAGGCGTCAGGTTCAGCAGCAGTCGTGGGGTGCTGGTGGAGAGGACGACGTGTTGGAACTACTCAAGCACATGCCCAAAGTATTCGTGAACGATATCATGGCCCACAGGTAGCGGTCATTGGGTTCGGATGGAGACTTGTTTCTTTCTAGCGGCCGGATGACCTTGAATGATTTCCGCTTCCGCAAACGTCGTAGCGAACTAAGCCATTGGCTGTGACGTGGTCATAAGGAGGTCGTAACGGCACAGCAAATAAACTGGACGTTTGCCACGTCACCCTGCTCATTCACCTTCGGCGAATCGAAGCCTCCGAAGACAGTTGACATCGAAGTCAAGCCAGGGCAGTACACAAACAGCACGTGTAGTGAGGCACCGTTGACGTCAGTAGAAACTAACGCTTTTGCTGTGCCTTTTCACACAATCCCACCCACCGGATGTCGCGCTAGGCTCTCGAGAGCAGAGTGTCGGCACCAGGAGTCTTGTCGTTACCCGCACGTACAAATGCCTTCGAAACTACGGAGAGCGTTTCTTCACCTCGAGTCTGCTCCTATTGTTTTGAGCAGCGACGTGGTTTCCGGACTTGAGGAGGTCGTGCTGGACCAAGGGTGCCGTCCGAGGGGACTCGTCAAAGGCAAGCGACAAAATTAAGGAAATAATAAAGTGTCGGCTTTGCTGGAGCTGATGCCGTGGCGAAACAGGATGGCCATGGTCGACGGCGCTTATTGTTGTTGTCGTATAGTCATGCCGTTTTGGGGTGCACCCTGCAGACGCAAGCCTCCCAAGTACTGCACGTGCCGAGGTATGAACTCAGCTGTTCCCTGCTCCTCGTTTGGCCGTGTCAAAGCTGTGCCCGATCCGAGCACGGAAAACCATGCTTGACCTTGCTGCGGGTGGAGCTGGCTGAAAGCCTGACAAGTGGAGTGGGGTATATCCACCAAGCTTCTTCTCTCTCTGAACTTGTCTCTGGGCTTTCACCGTCCTCTTTTGAACCCTTGCCGGCGTTTTCATGCCGGTAACGACCACCGACCAAAGTGTAGTAGTTCTCACGTCACCGGGTCTCTCTTGGTCCTCTCTCGTCTCATCGTTTTTCTCCTGGGAAATTCTTGTTATTGTACCTTGAACCAATCGGCGTGCTGTAGGCAGGGGCAAGGTGTACCTGTGCAAGGACCGCGGCGTGCTAGTGACTCGATACCACCTCAACTGCGTCGTGGGCAAGCTGGAGCACTTGGGCCTCTTCGGGAGGGACAACATGGCGGGGTTCGACGGACTGCTGCATAGGGTGGGGGTGATGCGGGACAAGGTGCGCAAAATTTAGAAACTACGAAGCCTCCACCTCAACCTACCGTAGGTAAAGTGTTGACCGCCTGAGCTGGGCTTGATGATCAAGATGGACACCATGCGGTGTCTAGTTGATGGTGGGCCCATCTCAGCTGGTTGCGGATCATAGCGCGTGGCATATAAGTTCGATTTGTACTTCCATCTTCGCCCCTTCAGTACACGACAATTACGGTCTACGCCGTTGGTACTAAGGTGGTAGCACCACAACACAATTAAAACTCACCTATATTTCTCGGCATTCCCAACACAATTAAAACTCACCTATATTTCTCGGCATTCCCAACACAATTGAAGATCACCGTTATTGCTTGGCATTCCCATGTGCTTCCGTCAATATTCTCAAGAAATCCCGCGCCGAGTTGCGTACCACAAGTTTTTTTTATCACCGCCGCCGGCGTCGACTTGCTTAATCGGGAGTAGCGTTAGCATGTCCATGCTGTTGGCCGGCGTGCCAGAACATGTTTGAGTCGTGCGTACAACGTTGTAGATGCCACAGTTACTGGAGTCTCCTTCTTTTTATGGAACTATCGCGGTTCCTCCCTCCCCCTTGCTGTCGGTGATGGTAATCATTCAGCGTTGTGAATAACTCTATTGTTCCTCCTTGGGATCTGTTTACACCTTATCTGACCTCTTTCATATTTCATATTTCATAATTGTATTTCATTACATTACATTACGTTACAGTAGCTTATTTACCTACCGTAGGGTAGCTTCGGAACGTGTGACGCCGACATGTTTTTCTCGTTGCTTGAAAATGCTAGACCACGAGGAACCGGATAGACGTCGTAACGTTTTTGTAAAATTCACGGAGTAACAACATCGCACCAACAAGGATCAGATCAGCAACATTTTCACCTTCTGGGTGACGACATGAACAACAGAAACAACTCATCATCATCAACAACAACGACAAGAACGACAACTTGACACTCTTTGCCGCACATTTCGCACTCTTCGCCGGAATCCAGAGCCATGCTCGGGTTGTTCGCCGTTCGTGTATAGTTTTTCGTGTTTATTGGGTTCCCTTTCAAGCGGCGCTCTCGTTATTACGGGGGAAACTGTGCATGCAATTGCATGTGTAATACTTCACCGTTGTTGCTCATCTCGTCTGTGGTTTCCTTGAGGTCAATCAATACCTTGTATGACACAAGATAACACACCCCCTTGACCAATTTTCGAAGCTCGATTTCTCAATTGCAGGAACAGTCACAGCGCCGAAAACGGCGGCGTTGAAACCGTCTCGTCGAGAGCTTTTCGAAAATGTATCGTTTCGTGTATGCATTCTCTTCGTCGTGGAGTAATCGAGCTTTGAAAATCGGTCCAGGGGGTGTGTTATCTTGTGTCATATACGATACCCTGATGTTTGTTGATGCTTGATTCACTCGATGATTATTTGTCAGGGCGGCAAGATTTACGGGGTGACGATTCGCGTGGGCCGATACGCCAAGGGCATGGCAGACATGGTCGACGACCTCCTGTTCAACCACCACGTTGCAAGTGCGTTTATTTCATCGCGTTTTCGCTTTTGTGGGAGAGGATGAAAAATCGAGTTTGGACAACAATTGGTATGGTGGTGAAGGAGCATGCGTCTGACTACGTTAGCATCTACATTCGCTGGACAAGACGGAACTGTGAATGCGCAACACTATTAGAACGGACCGGGAGGTTCTACTCTGATAGGTATCAACCGTTGTGACACCTAACCCGCCCCCTTGGGGCGATACAGTACGATATGACACCGAACGTAATGCTGTAGGGAGTTGCCACACAAATCAAAAATGATCTCCGCGGTGCTCACATCTCACATAGCCATGCACCACCAAGTGTCCACGTGTGCTGAAAGTGGATTGAGTGATAGCTCTGGGGGGAATAAACCTGCGTCCGACGAAGAAAGGGGCGCGACGGCAGCCGAGAAACGCTTGAAACCTCGCAACGCAACATGTCGATACATGTGCGTCTATCCGCACACAGAAAAGCGAGCATCCCAGGCGCCGGCTTCGATTCTGGTCCTGGGCAGGCACGGAGCCGGGAAGACGACGCTCGTGCGAGACATGTGTCGAAAGCTTTCGTCCCACGAGGTGTGAAGGCAGCATCGTTGTGGATGCATACGTAGAAAGACAAAGTGCAGAAACGAACAAGTCGTGATATGTGCCTTCAGGTTTCTACAGCAATTTCTGTCGTGGCCTCTGGACGCGTGAAACATGGGCGGCGACGCCCCTGCTGGATACCGTATGCAGAAAGTATCCCTTGGAAGGTTAAGAATATGGTTCACGGAGAAACCCTCCCTAAGGAGGGCGCGTAGCCCACCTCAGGTGGCGATTGAATTATTTCCGCAGCTGTATTCAGTAAAAAAACACAATATTTCTATGGTTCTGGGACACTGTTTTTAATTTCCAAGTGTCTCTATGAGAGCTAGCTCCCTTTGTGTTAATCTCGTTCCCCTCGGTTGCGGTCTTTTCACACATTCGGTGAAACGGACGCCTTTCTTTTCAGACTGTGGTGATCGTGGACACGAGGAGCGACATCGGAGGCGCCGGCGTCGTCCCTCACAGGGGCGCTATCGGGGAAGAGAGCCGCAGGGTCATGGTCCCGCAAGGGACGCAGCAGCATGAGTGAGTCAGCCATTACTCTCTGGCGTGCCGCTGAGACCCTGATTGAGTTGACAGACACCTTCTGGGCGGATCGGATTGCGGAGATAGAGAACTCCACCGGTGTCCGAGAGGGTTATAGTTGCTGGCTTTTTCCAGCATGCGGGACGGTGTTCGCCCAGCGGTTTCGTTTCGTTTCGCTAGTTCTCGTTGTTGAAAGGTCTCGTCTGGGCGGTGCAAGTCGACGTCGGTTCCAACGGATTCCCGACGGAATACAAATTGACGCGATTTCTGCCCAGCCTGTAATGATGGGGTTGGCGGGTTTGCCGCGTGGATGATTGTGTTGCACCATTCTGACCCCTTGGGCTCCTGTTGAACTTTTCTACATGTACATAGTTGAAGAGACATTTTACCCAACACCGGTGGCGTATTAATAGTGAAAGTTTCGCTATCGGTGACAACGGGATCGACGGTCGAGCTAGGCCTGCTTGCATACGGAATGCTGTGGCAAATGTCTATATTGTCTACACGGGATGGTTGTGGTAGAGAAAAGCTTGGTCGTTATCTTCTCAAGCGTTGGTATCACGTTCAAGGTCCTCCGGTTGCTGCCGCACGCCGTTTGTCGGGATGTCAGAAAGGCCAAACTCGAACCGAAACAGTTTTCGCTGCCGTCTCTCCCGCTGCATCCACGTCCCCGGAATATCTTTTTTGTGGTGGTAGGGTTATCCTCCAAGCCTACCGAAACCACAACCCTCAGACAGTCGTGGTGGACGAGATTTCCTCCCAGCTGGACGTCGAGGCTTGCATGGCGGTCAAATCCCGGTGAGACGAACTGCTTCACCCACTCACTGAGTTTCATTGTACACGCAGAGAGGTTTGGCACAAGGCCCACCCTCACATCCCCGTGCTAAATATTTTTGCGCGAATTTGTCGCACGTGCTTGCCCGCTGCTTTGGATGTTTCTCAACCCCTAGGCTAGGAGTATTCGCGGTAGTGCTGGCGATGTGCTCCTCCTTGTTAACAGCTACAGCTAGTGTTTGTTGTGTCGGTACCCTTTTCCGTACAGCAGCTCAAGTCTCGAAATTTACCCAACCGAGCGGTCTTTCCCCAAGCAACGATAGTCAGCGCATCACCATGTATCACGGCAACCTGCACCATCGCCATAAAAAAACAACACGGTCTCCATGAATTGCGTGCGCTACTGCCTGAGGACTTGTATGGATATTTTTCGTTACACCTCACTCCCGATCTTTACTGTACTGACCCCCCTGCGCAGCGGCGTTCGTATTGTAGCCGGTGCCGTGGGCGACCTGCCCTTCGTTCTAGACAGCCCGGAAATCGGCGCGGCCCTCGGAGGATTGGAGGATATACAACGCTCAGCCAATGGAGATGACGACAGCGACGACCAAATGGTGAAGGGTTGTTGGTTGTTCAACTTGACGCTATGTAGTGTCCTGCTGTCGGCGTCTTTTCCAAGAGCTTCGGCTTGCTGTTATCTTCTTTTCAGGTGTTTCAGTGGAGATTTGTTTTTCGGCGAAAAGCCGGACACATGAACAACATGCGATGTTGCGGTGTTAAGTTGTGGAGAGACGGCGATGAGTTGAGCTGTCGCCGGACCTTGCTCAACCTACGAGGTGATAATGCGAGTGGCTCGGTTCGTCTACCTGAGGTTTGTGAGTGTCGTTGCATGCGCCTGGACACGTGATCCATTACAGAATATTGCGAACCGATCCATGTGCACGAAGATACGCGCACGGACTCCCCAGACAAGTGATAGATGCGCGCACGGATTCCCCAAGACACGTGTTACAGTGCTCTCGGTTCCCTCCTGACCTCTACATCCTCCGGGCGATGAACAATCTGCACGCATGCGTCGGGGAACGAAAGGAACGACGCGCGGGTTCGCCGGTGTTTGAGGCGGTGGTCGAGCTGGAGGGAAGGGCGGGAGGGGTGGCGCCGCAGGGGGCGGTGGTGGCGAACGTGGAGGCTGTGGTGGACGAGCTGCTGGACAAGGGGTGCGTGACGCGTCCCGAGATGAGGGCGCCTGTGGGTGGAGATGACGTCATGCTTGATGAGGTGCGTACTTGTAGGGGTGTGTGGAGATGAGGAGTCGGAGGTGTGTTGCTGTTGTAATTATGTACACTGCACAAGTATGCACAGCGATCATGAACATGAACTGGCTGTTTTTGACCTACCATGTGTCGTGCTTGGCCGTATCTCAGCGCAACAAGCCGATTCTCAATTCCATGGTTTCGCGGGAAGAATTCATGACTTGCTGGCGATGGTCCAACTATATGAATCCGCGTTCGCCCGGCGGGAAGTTGTTGGCTTGTCCGGAATGGAGTTTTTTTGCCCCCATTTTTTGCCTCACCTCTGAGTAGGCTACCCGCAATGCCAGGAAGGGGTTGTTGTGCTTTCCTTTTTCGGTGACCCCTCTCTATCACTCGTCTTACCCCAGCCTGGCCAGGACTGGGAGCCTTACACGTCGTCTCACATCGGCTATCGCCATACCACATTTTTTTGTCCTACAGTACGGATACGGAGATGAGAAACAAGCGTCAATATCGGGTCGAGGCACAGGTTGCCATGTAGTGTGAAATAGAGTTTAGCGCAAAGATTCACCGTGTACTGCTATCGGCGTGTTTCTTGACCCATTATTTTTCATGTTTCGTGAATATGTGAGCGTTTGTTTCTCAACAAAATGGTATACTTTAACTGCGGACCCGTACCGTGTCGTACCACATCCTAGTCTCACCGACTCCATAGATGCACACGGTCACGGTTTGGTACACACAAGCCGCCACTGAACCGGTGTGGCGCTGCTGCTTTCTCCTGTCTCTGTCTCTGTCTCTGTCTCTGTCTCTGTCTCTGTCTCTGTCTCTCTCTGTTTTTGTTGTTTTCTGTTGGGAACCAGGACGCTGGAAAAGATGCCGCGGGAGGGATCGGGGGCCATGGGTGCTGCACCCCCTTCTTGCGCAAAGTTTCACGCGACCAAGCGGACAAGTGGGTGTGGTAGGCCAGCCCTATCGCATGGAAATAGACACATTTGAGGAGCAAACGAACGCTAACACGACGAGCTGGACATGCATGTCGCTTTGGTAGACTGGCCCTAAGGCGTGGAAACACAAATGTAGAGGAGAGCATCGAACTACTGTTGCTATTTGATCGGGGGGAAAAAACGATAGGCGACAAGGGTGTTGAACCCCGCGGTTAGTCGCAGACGCACGTTTGGTGATCGGCATGGGGAGAATGGTTGACCTGCACAAGGCGGGGGAGTCTACAATGTTGCACTGCTACCCACCCATTTGACGTATCTACGTTTTGCGAAAGTTGCGAAGGGCGCTATCGCCACTCCAGGGAGGAGGTGTCGCCGTTGTCCCGAACCTCAGCAACCGCGACCACTCCTGGCGTCTTCTAGCGATGCCCATCGCTGCCGATCGATGTGTTTCGGGTGAAACTGCCCTGTACTGTAGGGTGTATGGTGTTTGGTCAACGGAGGCGAGAGGGTTGGTCGTCGCTGAGTCATGGAGATGACGAAGTTTACTTCTGGGGGCAAACGACTTGTAGAATAGGGTTTACACAACAGAAGCGAGCGGCGATCACACCGCGGGTTGTGTTGTTCTTTTTACTCTGCGGACGGAATTATGTTTATTTACAATTGGACGAAAAATTTGCGTTGTGCTAGTAGGACACAGAATGACAGAAGTGCGGACGCATGATATATGATCAATGCACAACACAGGAATAGCTCGATCTCCGAAACGGGGGCACACAAATCGGAGATTGAATAATGGAATTTTTTCAATCACCTTTGTTATGGGAAGGTACAGTTGCCATGATCTGGGCCGGCGTGGCAAGGACCTACGTTGTTCGTTGCATGCATCAGGTGTACCAGTAGAAATGTAGAGAGTGTAAGCAGTGCTTTGCTCATCGTGCAATAGTGGGTGCTTCAATGACTGTACGAATCGGAGGGAACAGCAAGCGCAACCTCACTGTATTATATGGTAAGTTGGCGTTGCGTATGAGGGATGATCTGATGTGCTCTTTAGCACGTGGCATGCGTGGATGTGCAAGGGGCACGGTTGTCGATGTCGTTCGATATATTGCACGTCGCAGTCAAACATAGATGCTGCTTTTCGTTACACTCACAATTTATTCACTATTGTAGCTAGACTATGCTGTAGCTGACTGGCGTTCCCGACAACGCAGCCAGCCCCAGAATGAAAATAAATGACGTCTATCTCCCTCAAACTTGAAAATCGTGCGCTTCCAAGACTCAGAAGTCATCATGATTGTATCTGCAAGAGTTCATGCAATCGATCGGCCGTGTTACTATTGACTGTCACCGAGAGAGAGGGGGGGGGACGACGAACCTAACGACCGGTTCAAAATCGATTTGGAGAACAGTCATGATACAGCAGTAGAGCTGTCGCACGTTGTTGCCCCGCGCTTTCCACAAATATTTAAGCAACACTAGGGCGTTCAAGGTGACCAGGAGAATAGCTGAAGCCACATGTTGTCGACGGGATACAGCGGTAGCATCTTGACTGCAACCCGTGCCGTTTTTCCCTCGTGGGTTTTACTGCTATGGTATCTTCAGGGGATCCCTCATTTTCTTTCATCATGACGCGCATCTTTCAACAAAACACACACCACGTCGCCTCCCCACAGGCTCATAGGTGGGTAATCCCCCCGGGTGAGATTCAAACGAGCTGGCGGTTGTTCTTGCATAGTGCTGCGGCCGCAGGGTTTTGGGGTGATGCTCTCTTGCGCTCGGGACGTCTCTCGACTCTCGACTCTCGACTCTCGACGGTTTTTCGTCGGGAGCGAGTTTTTGAAACGGAAAACACGGCATGGTGCCACCGCGACATCATCTTTGCAACGATGCCGTAAACACGTACCAGCATGCCCAAGGCGGCGATCCTACGACCCCCCTCCCGACAGACAGCTCGGCAGCTCGACCACGCGACTGCTAGCTCTGCAGCACGTGCGACGCGGTGCACGAACGTGCCACCTGCGGCGAGCCTACAAAGTCAGGGATGTCATGGTCGAAGGTCGCTTTCGGGGCGGCGAAGTGTGCGAAGGGCGTCGTGGAGCATGAGACGGCTTTGAAGACAGCTCTCAAGGGAGGCATCACAGGTAGGTGACACCTGTTTGTTGTAGCGGTATGCATATGCCTCAGCAAGTTGTCTTTGTTTGCCCCATCGCTGGCTCTCCTGTCGTTCTCTTCTTCTTGTACTGGTACACTACCCCTAAGCATGTTCAGCAGTAGCGGCAGTACAGCAGTGCAGATGTCCTTTGGGCTACATGCACCATTGATCACTGCGCTCGACTACTGCTGTACCATGTGTACCAAACTGCCCTGCACACACTCATGTATCATGAAGACCAGGGCACCAGGGCGCCCAGAAGTGGTGCGGTCTGTCTATCCGCTACAATTGCTAAGTACAGCTTAAGTATTGCCCGCCCCGCTCACCATGTCCGCCTGGTGTTCTAGTCTTTGTCGACGTCTTTTCCGTGACACACATGTGTTGAACGATGTGGCGCTTGGCTTGCATACTAGACCTACTTTTAATACCTTCGGTGGCAAGGGTATACTGCACAGCGGCAGTTGCCGTACTGACTTTGACTACAACCCTTTTGTTTCCTCTGCTCCTCCGGTGTGTCCGATGTGGCTCGAGTAGTCGTCGACACCAGCGCGAATTATATGGGCGGAAACAGCGAGCTCTTGGTGGGTGAGGGAGTCGACCGGTGGCTAGCCTCTGGCGAAGGCAAAGACAAGAGTCTAACGGTGGTGTCCAAGTTCGGCTACGCCGCGGTAAGCTTGGGAGGTCAACGTACGGTCTGTTATTTACTCTGTTGGTGCAAGAGGCCCCAAGAGGTCTAACCTACATGTAGCGGCCGTGAACTGCTGTGCTAAAACGCGGCTGTGCCGCTTGTTCGGAATGCGCAGTGGGGAGAGGGCGATGGAGAGGAATCGACGGTCCGAACCAACGCTCGACCAATCAGAGGGCGTAAGAGCCAGTAGATGGGAAGAGTCAGTGTGTCAGACCGTAAAAACTACTGTAATGAAGCTTGGGTGGCGGCTGGCCCGCATGTCTTGGAGTCATTGATGGTTGCATGACGGTGGAACACCACGAAGGCGCCGTGCCGAAGGATGAGCTTCTCATTGCCTGCACGAGCAAAGGGGCTGGCTACGCTCATGTTGGTTGGCTGGGCTGTTGCATCATGAGGTTACAAGGGCAGGGCGCGAGGTATGCACAGTAGTGCAGGCATGAATTGAATCCGTTGTGCCGAGTAGGTTGCCAACGCGGCGAAATAAATGGTCGGTGTTCACCACACACTAAAACTAGTATGTCACCTTCAACACGTTTTTGCCACACAGCAGTACCTGCATGGCAAAGTGTTCCCTGCTACGTGTATGTACCTGCACCAGACCTCGATAAGATGACCCTGGGTTTTTCGAAACTTTTATTAACTCATCGAACAGGCGGGCTCGAAACTCCCAGGAGTAGCGCACGTCGCGCCCGGTCTCTCCCACTCCCTCCACCCAGATTTCTATCGACACGAGCTGTCGGCTTCCACCGGTCGCTTGGGGGCCACCGAGATAGGCGCGTACCTCGTGGAGCACCCGGAGCACCACCTCGCCCTCAAGCTGGGACTCGCCGGCGGCGAGAACGCCTCCGCGACCGCGGACGGTGGCGGTCCGCCCCCGCCTAGCCAGGTCCAGCTAGACGAAGCTCGGGGCTCGTTTTACGAGGAGATGACGGCCTTGTTTCAGGCGATGGAGGGGCAAGCAGAAAGAGGGATGGCGTACGGGGTGAGTTCGTTGGGCCTGTCGCTACCCACGTGGGACCCGATGCACGTGTCGTGGGAGAAGCTGGTGGAGTGCGCGGAGCAGGCGGCTTCCAGGGCTGGGCGAGACCGGTGAGGGGGGCTTACCTGAGCGGTCGGGACTTTTGCGGGCCTTGTCCGGTGCTTGAAGGCAGGCGGCGCCGTGCCGTTGCCATCGACATCTGGTTGTTGTAGATCTACTGCAGCTGCTGTTGAGCGATGAAACTGGACGTTTTGTCTTCACGCTGGAGGTTTGTGGTTCGGTTTTGAGTTTTGTGCAGGGTACCAAGGGAAGGCTTTTTCTGATCGGTTAAAAACCTTTGTGGCGATTTTTTTTCTAACATGCCCGATGGCCCTTGGGCTATGGTGGGGGTTGTCCACGGTCAATCGGTTAGACAACATGTTGGGCATTTCACGGAGACGTGGTTTCGTTCAGCGATGAAGTCTCAAGGTGTCTGTCTGCACGGGGATGCATGGCCGACTGCTCCCTTTGAACATGTGGAGTAGCTCGACGAGAACTTTGTTGTGCGTGTTCGACCGTCATCGCAGCAACTGGTGATGCACCCGTGTCATTTTGCACATGCCCGAAAATCATTTTCTGGTGATGTTCGTAACGTACACCTAAACCATGAATTTGCACAGAGGATGTTGGCTCTAATAATATTCTCGCTACAAGGTGGCCGTGCGTGCGCCAATGTTTAGTCAGGTACGGTGGCGCACGAGTCCGTTATCGTTCACGTTTTTGACGGTGGGTTTGTTGTGTACCGGTTGTCGTGTCATACAGGCACGCCTTCAAGATCGTGCAGATGCCCGCTAACCTGCTTGAGGTCACTGGGCTTGCCACGGCTCCGGCGATGCAGAAGGCTGGTCTGAAGGTGACCCTTCGTGTTCGGTTTTACTCTTCTGTCCCGTAGCCTGGGTGTATTTTAAGCTGTGCTCTCGCGAGCAGTGTTGCACCAGTAAGGACCGTAGGGTGCCATGTGCAGATGGGTATCATGTGATCATATTCGCTTCCAGTGATGGGTATCATGTGATGAGGTGAGGTCAATGCCCCAAGGGCCCGCTACACGGCTGGCCTGTGCATGTGATATCTTCCCTGAGATCCTTTCTATCTCTCGGCCTACCCACGGGTTGATCTAATGCTCATGAGTCGGTGGACGTGTACGATGGAAATAACAGTATGTTCGTCTGTGGCAACTGGACGTATCCGCCGACGCGGTGGAGAGCAGCCAAGATCACTTAACGGCGCGAAATCGATTTCACGTCAGTTGCTGATGCGCACCTCTTTTGCGCGCAGTCGGCCTACCTGCTGTCCTACGGCCGCCCGTTGTCCATGCTCAGGTCATGGCATGCCACCCGCTTCGGGCGGCCACACCGGAAGGCAAGTTCGAGCTAGTGGACGACGCGCTGAGAGGAGGTCTGCCGACGGATTACATGGACGTGTGCAGGTGGGGGGCTCGGCGCACGAGTGTTTTGTGAGATGTTTTCACGTGCTCCCATCTAGAGATCACCGATGAAACCGCTTTGTGACCCCTGGAGGTGACGCTCCTGTAGAAGCTTGTTGGTCTCTATGGGGGACAGGAACACTGGAATTGCGCGCGTGAGGGGGGGGGTCTTAGAAGAGGGATGCTGCTGGTGTTGGGTTGGTTGCGCTTCGCATGCGCCTCTTATGGCTTCCATATCACCGTTTTTCACTTTGGTAATGTTGGGGATCCTTTCTTTGTTCGTGCAAGCGATCTAGAGTTGCCCAACAGTGGTTTTCAGCGTAAGAGCTACGCGAGATTTGACACTCATTTTCTCTTTGCAGCTGCATGTTGTGACAATGGCAGGTACTCTTCCCCAGACCTTCCCTTGCAACACCATTTTCATCGTGTTTATTTCTTGGCGTGACAGGGAGGTGCTGCATCACTTCAACCTAGAGATCCCCGAGGACCGGGAGCCCACAGAAGAAGAGGAAGAAATTAGACAGGTAATTTACAGGAAGTGCACGCAGGTTTGCAATACGGTGCAGCGCCCCGCGCGCTGTGATGCTGCGGGCGCCAGTGTCTATGTCAGCCGAAATCAAACCTACATGGCTAATCTCGCGGTTTGATTTCGGATTCCACGTGTCTCGTACTTGAATTTATCGCGCTTATACTTGTAGCGGAACGCGGAACGCGGAACGCGGTGCTCGTCAGGGTTAGTGCAAACAAGGTGTCCCAACACAACACTCCACAAGGAAAGCCATGGCGCAATGCTCCTAAGATTGTCCGCCACCACCCGCCCCCAAGAACCATATTACTTTCCCACTTGTCCCGGCGGAGACAGACGCGTCACTGCTGTCAGTTTGTTGCTTCACTTTTCGGTGTCGGTGGTCGAACGCTGCGCGGCAGGGGTGTCGTTTCCTTCAGCAGCTGGTGCAGGATATGAACGCGCAGCTCACGACCTTCACCTCCCTGGAACACTACGAGGCGGAGCTAGGGGGAAGCATTACTCCCATGATAGCAGACAAGTTCGAAGCCCTCGACGACGACTCGGCAGATCTGTTACAGGTGAAGGATAATGAACACTTTGGTTGTGTGTTTGTGCGGTCAAAACTTGCTGCTGGTAGGCCTGGAAAGAAGGGCGAGCAATCAGTTAGTCTGTTGCCCCCTGGTGGAATAACTGATGTTTGCGTAAAGGAGGTGCTGGACATTTGGCGGTTAGAGCATTTATGCGCGAAGAAAGCAACAACAAGAATGATCCAAGTGTGCTTCTTGCCTGCAGCGATCCCCCGTGATATACTTAGTATGGGATGAATGGGCTTGCACAATATCACGCGTGTGCATGGAAGAAGGAAGTACGAAGCAAGTCCCAAGCTTGGACTGAATAGGCGGTACCGCCGCCATTTCCCGTGAACTCGCTTTCAGGCCGTGCAAGGTCAGTGGCATGTCCTAAATCGCGCTTCAATCTCCCCCTCGCCTTTTGCCTTCGGCTGTATGACCCACTGCCAGAAATTTTTCGATCGCTACGGTAAAATGGTGCGATACAGCTGCGCGCAGAGGGTGCGAGATATGGCGACGACTGGGGAAGGCTGTCCAAGTGGGGCCCATTTGTTGGCTGATTCGGAGCCCCTCCAAATTTACGCTCTTCGCTGGTTGATGGGTAGCCCGGGGGTAGGCTGCACGGTGGTGGAGATGGAGCAGCCAGAAAAAGTTGCAGAGGGGTTCGCAGCTCTGCGTCAAGATTGACCAACGGTGGACATCTACACTCTTGATGTGTGTTTTTCTACTCTCTGGAGACGTGAAATTGCGGGACTTGACTGGTTTTTGACGGATCAGAAATGGAAAGCGGACGAGCGATTGGTGCAACTGAACAAGTTACATCAAGTTGTAGAAAGAGGCACTCCTGGATGTTAGAGAGATCTCCGGTGGCCACATTTTTAGTGCCGGCACTGCTTTTCTTTCGACAGGGCTGAGTGGTTTCTGTTTCTTGCCTCGATCAAGCCGAAGCCTCCAATATCCTCTCCGTCATATATCAATGAATTGGAACCTGACCCCCCGACACGTTGAGTATTCGTCTTTCTTTTCGCGATGCCGCCGGATGTCGCGACCTCTCTCAGCGTCTGTCAGGCCATGCCAGCCAAGCACGGAGCTCACGAAACACACCCATGTTGCTTCGGTCACACTGCAAATCCGTTATTGTTTGTGCATCGTCAATCTAACATTTACTGATACACAAGTCCTGGCACTGCTGTGCTTCGTCCTTCACACTGCTGTCCTTTTTGGCGCCGTTCTCGGAGTTCGAGGTTAGTCTATCGGGAATTCTACTAGACTAGGTGCCATCGGTGCATGGTGGTGATCGCTGTCGTCGACGGCGTGTTACAATAGGCCGCTTTCTTTCTCCTCTTATAAGTAGTCATTCTCTCGGTGTCACGTTGCTGTAACAGCGGTACTGCCGTAAACAGTAACTCACCGGGGAAACCATGGCGCCGGGATGATGTAGACTAGGCGATCCTACTGTTCAGAACGATGCCCGGCACTTGCGAGTGGAATTTGCACGCTACCGGTGGTTCCCTTCCACCGCGGGAGCGCCTCGCTGACAAGGGGCGCGTGTGTAATTGAGCAGCTGGGCTGCCGGTCTTGCTTTACAGCAGTGCGTTTGCTTGCCGGAAAAAGAGCGATGTGGTGTGTAGTATGTGTGTGTGTTTTCGTCCTAGTAGTCTATTTATTATGGCGACAGTCCCCCCATTTGTCGTGGTGAGACGTGTACTACACTTTTCAGCGTATGTAGAGTACTCGACAGCAGTTTTCAGTGTATTTTTTCGTACAACTACAACCATCCAGGGTCCCACAGGAGGGGGGTAAACACCAGAGGGCTTTTTTCTTCGTTTTATTTCTTTTCATGCCCCACCTTCCTCCTGCGGTGCGTGCTGAGTTTTATTTTTATCGCGAGAAGGGTCCAGCGGTCCCTTTCCCTCGTCAACGGTGCTAACGTCGAAGTTTGGTACTCAGGAGAGCTTGTCAGGTATATCTCGCTTTCACCCGCACATTTCGTGAATTTTTTACTCCACACGAATTCGAACTCACGACCTCTGCGACAAGAGAATCACGAGGATACCACTAGTCTAGACCACCGGGGCGACCGCCTTGTATGGCTTCGCGTGATAATGAACGCTCGCATGCATGCACAGCATCTGACGATATGAGAAGTGAGGCAGCTGAAGGTTGGACGTGCATAGTGTTCGTGCTACCATTCCGCTGCGCACTATCGATCTTGTATGTGGCCCGTTTCTCACGATCAAACATGACAGCCGAACCGTCCAACGTCGGGACTAGACTACTGCTGCACACCTGCCTGGTCGGCGGGAACCCGGCACGGAACCCTCCGGCGTTGTAGGCGGGTGTGGGATCGCGTTCCCCGTTCTCCTTTTATTTTATTTTGATCGGTCTCCTCGACGCTCTTTCTCGTTTGGTGCGGTAGCTGGTCTTTCTATCATTTTGTTTCTCTTCCGAGTGGTTTTTGTACCCTATTTTTTTCTGTTTCTTCGTGGGGTCGTGTATGCCGGGTTTTGAGACCACGGGCTCCCAATCGTTTTTTTTTTAGAGCTAAGGCTGTTTCTTACAGAACCGGATTCTTGATCTGAAAAATCGATTTTTTCGGCCGGACAATAATCCGGCTGGGAAAAACGTACGACCCTTCTTACAGGAACCGGATTTTAGTCAGCGGATTTTTTGCTGGACTGTCATGTATTTTTGAAATGCAGCGCGCGCGCACGCGCGGGTAAAAAGTGCCAGCACGACATACACGCGCACAGCAGCAGACCTCACGCGGCAGACCACACAACCATTGCACAACATGCCCGATGGAGGTGCATCTGAGCAGCCTGAGGCGCTCTTGCTGAATTACAACCCATTGGCGAAGGCCGCTGTCGCACACTTTGGCGACTGCATCGAGGGCGGCATGACGAAGAAGCAGATAATGTTGCAGCTGCAGAGCGTTTGCGCCACCTACGCTTGCCAGGGAGTGAAGCGGAACGCTGGCTTGACAAACAAGAAGAGTAAACAGAAAGCTGCGACCCACGCTTACAAGACAATCGTGGTTCCCGGTTTTTTGGCTTGGCTGCGGGAGCTCGAAGGCTCTCCTGTACAGCTGCCTCGGTGGTTGACAGAGGAGCTGTTGGGCTGCAGCAACGTGAACGGGAGGGGAAGAGGTAAGCCATGGTACTACTACAGCAGCCTGGGTCCATGCTCCGTTAATGTGGGTCGAAGGAAAAAGGACGCAAGGCTTGTCACCCCCCACACCGCGCGCTCGCTCCTCTCTCTTTCATCTTGAACCCGGTACATGTCGCTTTCGTGCACGTGTCTGTTGTACCTGCTGTTCGGTTGAACGTCACACGCTCGCTCCTCTCTCTTTCATCGTGAACCCGGTACATGTCTCTTTCGTGCACGTGTCTGTTGTCTCTGCTGATCGGTTGAACGTTACGCATGTGCTGCAACAGCAGTGTGCAGCGCCTGTTGGGGTTAACCTTAGCCTGGATGTGTTTTGTGATAATCTCCCCGCGCAGCACCAAAGATAAAGAAAGAACGCGCATGAACGTACTCGTTTGAAATCTAAACAGCAGCGGGTCGAGATGGTAAAGCATGGCACTGCTGTTGTTGTGTTCAGACGGCGCATTTTATCCCGTAAACAGCTGGAAACTCGAGTCTCACACACGAAGTTTCCTCCCCTCGCCCCCAACCCGGTGTGCAGGCGAGCCGAAGTACTACAAGGACGACTCCAAGGTGTGGGCTAGGCACATGGAGGACTACCTGCTCATCAGGCGTGATGTGAACCCAGCTTTCGATGGGTGAGTTTTAAGATAGTGCGAAGGCCCCACGAATCACGTATTTTTCAGGAGCAAAGTTTGTGTTTTAAAATTATTTTATCGTTGGGGATTGAATGCGCCATACGTACCCTGTACTGGTAATTGTTTGCCCGCGTGTTATTTCTCCCAGGTGTTAAGCGGTGCACCACGCATACAGCAGTACGGCGCTGTTCACGCCCAATGTCACGTGAAGCAGACAGAGACGCGAACCTTGCCCGCAAAAGTGACCGCATGTTTTTCTTCGACATGGAGAGCGTGGGACTTCTTGCGTGATGCCGAACAAGTGCTTGCTTGCCCCGTGACGTCTCCCCCGTAATCCGCACATTCCTTTTCCTTCTCTTCTCGTGCGCACCATTCTTGCACCCCTTGGAAATTAGGCTCGAACCTGGACAACCAGCGGGACAGCTCAAGTCCGGGCAGCAGTACAACGACCAGCTCTCTGCACTCTTAGACGAGTTGTGGATCGTCCGCTGCAAGAATTTAGGGAAACCTAAAGATGTTGTCGACCTCGACGAAGAGCGCGATTACCTGCCGGCCCGCTCCTCGCAATCAAGCCCTGCTACCGTCAAGGAGGAGGACGGAGAGCCGGAGCTACCTTGCGGAGGAGGCTTGGAGGGAGAGGGCGCCGACGGCACGCAGGAGGGTGCCGCCGGCGAGCCTGCACCGGGGGAGACGTCGCCCGCGGAAGTGGAGGACACGAAGGATGGTTCATCAGAGGCGGGAGGCGGTGGTGCGGTGGGGGCGGGGAGTGGTGCGGTGGAGGCGGGGAGCGGTGGAGAGGCGGGGACGGGGAGCGACGATTCTTTGGGGCCCGAGCCAGAGGAAGGTTCGCCGGACTACCCGCGATGGCTCGCCCGACAGGGGGCCATCAACGCGAAACAAGCCGCTTCCGATGACGCGGTCAGCTCAAGTGGGGACGGCAACTTGGGATACGGGCCGAGGCCCGCGAACTGGACGCACCCGCTCACCCTAACGTTCTGCTTTTTCGGGAGGCCGGCTGGTGAACACGAAGACACGGAGCTCAACACGTGCGCAGCGAGCTCCGGGCCTCCGTCTCGCGGCAAGAAAAGGAAGGGGGGCAAGGGCAAGGCCAAAGGTCCCGCCAGCGAAGGTGGGGGCAGCGGCGAGGGATCCTCCGGCGAGGGATCCTTGACGGAGAATCCGTTGCACGCAGGCGCTGTGAGGCAGTTTGTGGGGGCCGGGGAAGCGCAGAGCCGAGCAAAGGTGAAGAAGGCTACACAGGAGGTAGAGCTGCGGCAGTCCCGTGATGCAGCGAGGGCTCAGTTTCTGCGGCAGAACACGGAGCAACTGGAAGTGGCGAAGGAGATGCGCGATGCGGTGAAGCGAGTAGCCGACAACACTACCGCTCAGCGCGCGCTGCAGGAAGAGGAGGCCTGCCGCAAGCGTAAGAAGCAGGCCATCGAAGACCTTGAGGGCGATCTACAATACTGCGAAAGCCACGAAGCTAAGGCCATCAAGCTGAAGATTCGGGCTATGCGCAAGATGCCCGTCGGCCAGTTCACCGCTGATTTCGTCTCAGGCGGCATCGACGACCTAGCGGGTCCCTCCGCTCCAGAGGTTACCTCGGACGTACCCGCCTTGCCGGGCTTCTCGCTCAACAGCGAGACACCGGGGCCTGAAGGTGGTGGGGCTACGGCACAGCATCCCCAGGGTTAGGCTTTCTCCGCGGGGAGGTCTACGGTGACAACTTGTTTAGAAAATTTAGCGCGAGAAGCCCGCTTTGTCGTGCGGGGAAACATCCCTGGCGGGCGTATCTGATTCGATGTTTTTTTCGTCGTGTGTTTCAGTTGGCGCTTGGAGGGATCACCCGTCCGTCGTCGGCCGTGTAGGACATGTAACTTTATTTGGCCGGAGCCAAGTTAGCTCTCACAATCATTCCTTTTGAAGTTGTTCGTGCGCAGAGTTTATGTTCGACTTCGGGAGTCAAGCTTGAGGGCGCACGACTATGCAAATGTGTTCTTGTGTGGCTTTCCGAGCTCCTTATGGTAAGCTGGCTAGTCCGGATACGCGGTCAATTGTAGGTGCCTCACCGTTTGGGTGGGGTCTACTTTTTTTCTCCGGGATGGTTTGTAGATTCAGATATTTTCTTGAAACACTTTTTTATTTTTTTCCGGCTTCATTGTTGTGCCGGCGCGAGGCCGAGATGCGCACGTATGTAGCGCCTACACGGATCCCAAATTTGAGCACGTCTAATGAGGGATCTCAACGTGCGTCTTTCACGCCTTCAGACTGGGCGTGGATGCCTGTGAACGCTAGGTTTATTCGTGATGTAGAGAGATTAGAGAGTAGAACGGTTCGTGGTGCTCGCCCCCGAGGTCCCACACATGACGTTTCTTCGGTCCTTGCTAAGTTGAAACCTCATACACCGACACAGCAAACTTCGTGTTTAAAGACGCGAAAAAAGATGTATCCAATCACGCCCCTGCGCACCGGAAGTTTCAGTTTAAAATTGCTTTGATGAAACTTCGAACACACCCGACATACTCATCATACTAACCAGAGCCGCGTATTGACAGGTCGTGACCCTTCATGCACCCCCACCACCCCCCACCCCCCACCCCCACCCCGAAGTCCAGGTTTGGACTCGAAAGAGCGGCCGCTTCGTGTACACGCCGATGACAACGTACACATGACACAGGCTGCGAATCCCTGCGTATCGCTACGTTTCAGTATTTGGTTCTGATGAAACTTCGAAACTGTGAATCCCTGCGTATCGCCACGTTTCAGTGTTTTGTTCTGATGAAACTTCGAAACTGTGAATCCCTACTTCGAAACTGTGAATCCCTGCGTATCGCTACGTTTCAGTTATGTGTTCTGGTGAAACTTCGAAAAAAAGTCCGCGCCCGTACACACAGCCGATGCTACGTGTTGCTGAAATTGGCTGCCCGCCACCCCCACCAATCTCCCGGCTGTGAGCTTGTATATACGTGCACGAACGCGTTGTTGCCGCAAAAATAACCGTCACAACGCTCGCACATGGTTACCCTAGAGTCAAACCTACGGCCAGAACAGCACCGCCTTCCTCCCCTACGACAGCCACACAATGTCCCTCTTCTTTTCCCTGCGGTACACGAAGTTCGTAACCAACTTAGACCGCAGCGCCCCGAAGCCCGTCTCCACCTCGACCGCCTCATGCTGACCGTCCATTGACCCGACCGAGCTGTAGTCCGTGTTGGGGTCGCGATCCGCGGCGTTGTGCAGGCCGGCGCTCCCAGCCCAGTTGGGCTCCTCGCTCATGTCCCCCCGGTTGTCGAAGCTGTGCAGCATGTTGTGGAGGATGCAGCAGGTGAAGAACACGTTGTCGATGTATTCCTGCTTGTGAAAGCCGATGGCCAGCTTGTTGATTCGAAAGCGCCCTTTGAGGATCCCGAAGTAGCATTCGACGTCCTTGCGAGCGCTCTCGAGCCTCTTCGAGAAGATGAGGTCGCCACGGTCGATCGGGCACTTGGAAGGGGGAATGAGAGTCCTCCACTGTCGGAAGGGAAGGGGTAGTTTGCGGGGAAGAGCGGGGGGGCGGGCGGGCGGGAGAGCAAGAGGGCAACGGGCAGAGGTAGAGGGGAAGAGAATTAAGCACGCGGTTAAGACCTCATAGTGTTCTCACGCCAAGGATTTCTCCAATACCGCGGACCTTTCTCTCCTTGTATTGGTGTTGTCAAGTGGTTGGTATTTTTCTTTACAAGAGAAGCCGCAATCTGCCAACGCCGCGCCGCAGAGGGCCTAGTTGACTGCTGTCGCGGAATCAAACATCACAAAAAATCGAACTTCCGGAGACGAACCCGTCTGGGCAAGTGTTTCTTTCTTTCCCCGGCGACGCACAGAAGGTTGCAGAAACTGTTCCGGCCGCTTACCAAGAACAAAAAAAAATGCAAAAAGCGCCGCTGGCAACTACCAGGAAAATAGGAAAAAGATGGTAGATACTAGATACGTACACGTACGAGACGGCGGTACGCATTGACACACACTCAACACGCACACACACACAGCGCGCACACACACACGACACACACTCGGGGCTCTCTCCTCGTCGAAGATTCACCTTGTGGTACCCATTGTCCACCAGCAGATAGCACCCCTTTTCCTCGAACTGCTGTCCATCCTGCGCGTACAGCTTGTACTTCTGCTCCGTATACACAGGATCCGTCCGGATGCGCGTCACCGCCTTGTCGTAGCGGATGATGGTCTTGTCGTTCGTCGCCCCCGTAAACCCTCGGGTCACCGCCAGAACGCGCCCGCTATGGTCCACCGTAACTTGAAAAGCGACGGTAGGCTTCCCCTCTTTGCCCGTATAAATGCGGGCTTGGTTGTAGGGGCACATGCCCCAGTAGATGTGGGTGACGTCCGTGGACCCGACGGCTCCGGGGAAACCTATGCGATCGTACTGCTCCATGACTTTCCTCAGGTCCTCCCCAGTCGGCAGGTAGACATATTCGTCGTACAGCTCCGCCGCGAAGTACTTGCAGAAGCGGTGGAAGGTGGACGCCACCGTCTGAAAGCTGATGAAGGACATGTGGTAGATATCTGCGAACACATTTCCTCTGCTGAGTATCTGCAGACAGGCCAGCACCTGCGTATGCGGCGGAGGAAAGCAACAACGCGCGGATAAATCCGTTGCTTTTTCGTGAGGAACAGCGTTCTTAGCTTTGAACTCAGGAAATATACTCAGGCCGCGGGTCCCCTGCGGAAAATTGAAAATATGAGTGGCGTACGCGCGCGCCGCAGTCACCCCTGCGCTCGCGACAGGGGCAGCTGCAGCAGCTACGCTGAGTGTTAGCTTGTTTTTTTGTTTCTTGGTGGCTGCCTCAACGTTCAACATTTTGAAAACTGTACGCCATCGGCCGGCCTCTATCATGGAGCATGTAGGTCGCAATTGATTTTTTCCAACCTCTACAACAACCCCGGGGCTGTGCTGGTTTGTCACACACTCGGCAGTTGACCATTCGAGAGTTTAACACGCTTGACCACGACACTGCTGTGGCTTGCGCGCGGCGTGTTTCTCTCTACGTTTGCATTGTTGGCTTGTGAGCACATGGTGGCTGGTGACAGTAAACTGACCCGCGTGCAAAACAACCCCTGGCTTCGCCCTAGCGGTTGCCAACGTTTTGTTTTGTTTTCGACTGCTGTACATGTTGTACCACCCTACTGCCGACCAGCGCCGGCAACAAGGGAGAGGACTCCCACTGCTGCTGTGGTCGGGTCTTCTAAACCAACTTTAGACGAAAGTGTGGAGAGGAACGAAGTATACATGCGCACCACACGCGGCCGCGGTAGATGATGAATGCTGGAGAAAAGGGGTGTACAGCACAGCAGCAACCACCCTCTACGTTGTACACCTTATGTATTCGAAACCAGCGCCGACCGTGGTGCGGCCGGCGCTCTATGCGACGGCGGACCATTTCAAAACATGAGGTTTTTTTTCATCCGGCTACAAGGGAGGGACTCAACCTTTTAAATGAACTTAAGACTAGGCACGAAGTGTGCAGAACAACGAAGAATGCATGCGCACCACCCAATGTACTGGGGTAGAGGCGGACAAGGGATATAGAGCAGATCGCAGCCACAGCCCTTATCGGTGTACACCTTTCAAACGCATGCTGTGCCGCCGCCGGCACTCCGGTGCCAGCGGTCCATTTTTCGAGAAGTGCAGCATTTCATCGTCTTTGCTCACCTTCAACTCAACAGGGACGGCTTGGCGACCCGTGACATCCGACTCCCCGGTTGGGAACCAGTCTCTGTCCCTCACCAGCTCCACCAAGTGCACGAAAAACGGGTAGGGGACGCGGAAGTTGTTGCGAAAACGCCGCGCTTCCCGGGTCGTGTGATCTGTCTCGCCTGTCTCTCGCAGCTCCATGAGCTCCTGCCACCATCCCGACTTCGTGTAGTCTTTACGAACGTACACACGCCGCCTCTTCACCTCCCTCGACGCTTCATCGTCCTCTGTATCCAGCTCTAGATCGTCTTCGAAGTCTTCCATGATAACGTCCCAGACGGCGACGCTACGTTGCAGCTGCTGCAGGGAGGCAGTAGCTACCGCCGTGGTGGCGAAGGCAGCCGGCACATCGATACCACCACTTTCGGTTGCTGTCTCGGCCATTTGGCGGTGAACCACACGTCCCGCGGGCAATACAAGTGCACAGCCGAGGCGGGCGACGCCCAGCAGCCCTAAGAGCGCCGGCACTGCGACACGCATCTGCGGTAGCCGCTGTATTGTGCTGTGCTGTGCTGTGTGTGTGCGTGTGTGTGTGAGCCGGGCGGCGTAACCAGCGTTTGAATTGAATTTTTCGGGTGAGAAAATCCGGTTGGGCTTTCACCCGGATTCTGCATCAGAATCCGGGTGAAAGTCGACCGGATTTCTGAAACTGGAAAATGTTGACCCGAAAAACTAAAGAATCCGGGTCTATAAGAATCCCGATTTTGGCCATATCGGGATTTTGAGGTTTTTCAGGTCAAGAATCCGGCTCTATAAGAAACAGCCTAATGTGAGAAACAACAACAACAAAACAACAACCTGCAAACATGATCGATCAGAATGCAGAGGCGAGGATTGACGTTGATTGGTCGAAGTTCAGCAGTCTCGCCGGGGCCCAACAAATGGGAGCGCACTGTACAAACCAACCCGCCTTGTGCATGTGTGGCTGATGGTGGGGACGTGGGGACTGACTGCTGTGGGTCCAGCAGAGATTGCTTGAAAGCTTGATACTCGCAGACTGATGGTCCACTAGGAATAGCACGCCCCGTCCGTCTCCTGCTGAGGGAGTCTGGTCTCTGACCACCACTTGACCGCACCACCAGGAAAAGGCGACTGCCGCGAGGAACCTTCTGTGAGTGATAGTCGCCCCGGTGGTCTAGTGGTATCCTTGTAATTCGCTAGTCGCAGAGGTCGTGAGTTCGAATCCCCATGGGGCGAAAAAATAACGAAATTTGCGGGTGAAATCGAAATATAGCTAAAAAGCTCTCGTGAGTACCAAACTTCGACGTTAGCACCGTTGACGAGGGAAAGGGACGGCTGGACCCTTCTCGCGATAAAATAAAATTCAGCACGCACCGCAGGGGGAAGGTGGGGCATGAAAAGAAATAAGAAGAAACAAGCCCTAGCGTTTACCCCCTCCTGTGTGACCCTGGATGGTTGTAGTTGTGCGAAAAAATACACTGAAAAGTATAATCTAGTCGATCTACTCTACATACCCTGAAAAGAGTAGTACACGTCTCACCACGACAAATGGAGGGACTGTCGCCATAATAAATAGGACGAAAACACCACGAAAAGCAGGAGTGAGTGTGGTGCTGTGTGCTGTGAACTGGCGAGCCTACTTTGGTTCTACGTCTGCGAGGCCGGGACGTTGGAGTATGGATAAGCCGAATATGATACCAAATGGGTAATTGGTACCCATCAAGCCGTGGAGGGGGATTCCTTGAAGAAGATGCAACCCGTGTTCATGTTTGGAAAGATGTTCCTCCTCACTTCTCAGCAGCCCGTGCAGCAGGGTACATTATCTGCGTACCAACCACTTCCACCGCCAATTTTGCAGATGAGGTGAGAGGTCTGAGCAGATCTCACGCCCTCGTGTGTTGCACTATACTCACAGGTCGGTGCTACTGGTCGAACGGTATATCTGTCGACTATGTGTGCTGTATGAGCGCATCACCGCAAGCCCGGACATCGCACAATTGGGTGTCTGTACTGTACAGGAAGCTCACCTACTATTTATGTATACCTACAGTAGGGTGGCTGCAGCAAGGCCGCTTGAATAAGGCCGCCTGCCCGACATAAGGCCGTTGAAATCGCTTGGCAGAGACCTTACCCTCTACAAGGCCGGTGGCGACCATATTGAGGGCATGCCCTCTAGGCCGGATATGGCCCCCAGCCTGCCCCCAATGAGGCCGGTATCCGTAGAAGTGATGTTGGTTTCGCCTCATATTACAGCCTCTCTCCTTCGCGCCACGGTCTTGACGCACTTCGGCGCTCTAGAGAAGGCTGCGGAAGACAGCGGCAATGCTGACGCCGCTATTTCTCTGCAGAGGGCTAAGATGACGATGATCGCAGCGCATGCCGCACTGCCCACGCGGCAGGCGGACTTGAGGGAATTTTTATTGATGTGATGAGCGCATGGAAGGAATCTTGGTACCGTTTGCTGTGTCGTAGGTGGGCGTATTTTTTTTCAGGAGGTTTGTCAGGAGTGCGTGGTCTGTGCCCGCACATATCGCAGGAGTAGATGCATGGTGCTGCTGTATGCTGATCGCTTGTTACTTTGGGGTTGCAAAACAACAAGGGGGTACGATTTGATGGGCACTTGCCTTTCGGTTTTTGAGTGGGGGCGTACGTTTGGGCCGAGGTCAACACTACCGCGTGCCGGCTTGAGCCATTGAATGCGTTTCTTGCTTGACTTGTTTTCCTTACGTCAGGTGTTCGCCTCTTATAAGTACATAAATGCGTACGGACTTCATTCTTTTTATTTTCTGCGGAACGTGGGGATCTGCCTGATGTCTGTTTTTTGACATGGTATGTCTCTATCACACCATTTCATTTTTGATTTCTTACCGGTCCGACATGAATCAATAATGTGATCACAAGTCACCAATTCAAGTTGCGTCGCCCGCTTCGTATGGCCTAGTGAAGGCGCGCGGGTCCTCAATAAGGCCGGCACCGGCCTTATACAGGGGCGATCCTCCGTAAGGCCGGGTGCCCTCAATTAGGCCGGTTGATTCTCGTGGCATTATGCGGCCCTACTGCGGGCCCCCTATTGTATGTACCAAAGCATACCCCGGCAACACAGATATTTGAAAAGGTGCTGATAAAGGCCGGAAGCAAGGGGGCACCCTTCCAGCATCAACGAAGCCAGTTCTTAGTAAAGTTCTTTGATGATTTTCTACTGCACGGCGAGGCAAGCGCAAGCTCGACGGCAAAGGGAAAGCTTCCCGCCGGCAAACAGTTCCGGCAGGCGGTAGGTGGCGACGCAAATACGCGGAAGGGTAAGCACTTCTGCGGAATGGCGCCATTTCATTTACTTGCCAGATCAGATGCAGGGATGAACGATTCTTCCGTCACTTTCCCGATCTAGGTGACTGCCTCGAAGCGAGAGTTTCCTAGAGGTGGAAACGGCTGTTCGAAGCCAACCACCCGAAGCCCCGCACAGTCCGACGGAAAAGTACAAAATTGTCGTTCCCCACTCACCAAACGCTGTGAAACTTCTCTATGTCCATAGACTAGATGAGCTGTACGAATAGTGGATACGGCGAGGATGGCGATACTAGACTTGGTTGGGTAAAATGATGGATCGTTTCCTGGCCTGACGGCTGCATGCAGGAGTAGATATCGAGTTTGTGCACGACGGGCGGGACGAACAGACGTCTCAAACACATATCAACAGCACGATCTCCTTCCAATGCAGCCGCCACCATTCTAGAATCCACATTTGATGGAGGTATTCAATTCACCGTTGCGTTAGTAGCAAGGGAGTTAGAACAGAACAATACCAAGAGAACATTGGATGGTGTGACGACGAAAGTCCAGACTCGTCGCCTGTAGAACACCGCAACAGCAACTTGACCGAGTTGACAACAGACAGCTCATTCAGGCGTGGTTCACGCTCATCGCACGTTTGCCGAACTACCGTTTGCGCGAACAAGTCCGCCTGGTCATTTTTTTTCCGTTGTTGTAGTTCAAAGCGTATACCAAAATCGGATATGTGTGGGAGACGAGACGCCTACAACAACGGGAACGACCCGAAACATCAGATGAGTGCCACATTAAATTGTGACGCTGGAAGTATACGCTCTATCCCGCTTATTTGGGTCTTTCGTCTGACTCATGACGAGGAGTAACTCTTCATCGAGCCGTTGGCACATCCTACACATATTCTAGAAGGAGCATCAGCGATCTTGCCCACCCCGGCGTCTGCGGAAGTAGGAAAACGTGATCAAATAACCGCCTACCTACAACGCCGGTGTAGAAATTGATGATCCATTTGCCCAGCGAAAGACCTGGATAAAGTATGACGACGTTTCGAATCGGCGCACAGCGACGGTAGGCTGATCCTACAGGTTTCGGCTATATAGCTATGTGTGCAACTTTTCGTCAGTCAGCGTTCATTTTCGGTGCTAGACTGCTGCACCAAGTTAAATACCATTGAATGTCCACAAGACGAAAACAGCAACAGTATCCAATCATGGTACTTTGACGTGTTTGCCACCTTTCCACTCTAGCTTCGACCGCTTGAATCCTCCACGTATACAGCTGGGGGGGAAACTCACTTCCGTTGCCAGCGGAGCCGTGAATTTCCTCGTTCCACTCAACATAATTTTTTTTACTTTCCGTGTTGCCACCTGCTTCCCTCGAATCACTCTATTCTCTTGAGTGGACTGTATGGATACACATTGAGTGAAGCATCGGGAAAACACGTGGTATTTTTGGATAAGGCCTTGTACTCCGGGAAACCTAATGGAACAACTACCGTGTCAGCGCGAACGCAACATTTTCCCCTCGACCCACCTGCCGTTCAAGAATGAAACATTTCTTGCTTCGGACTGTAGAAACACCACAAACGTGGTGTAACTAATAGTGATATACGGCTATGGTGACCCAAGTCCATTGTTTCCACGAGCGGTATGTTTGTGCGGGAAATGGAAGAATGGCTGTAAGCGCAACTTCCTGACCCGCAAACTCGTATTCGTTGTATGTGTTCAGTCGTCATCTGTTGTTCAACCCGCCGGTCTTTTGCCGCCACCTGCCTGCATGGATATGCTTTCTCGGTTTCCAGCTCCACGAGAGATTCATCCAAGCGACGACGGACGACGTCTGCTCCGGCAACATCTAAACGGAGCGGAGGAACTGGGTCGGCGGCACCATCCAAGACGGCGAGTCTGGCTATCGTTTCGTTTTGTTGTTCTAGGTGAACAGGTGGTGCTACGGGGGGCTCGAGCATCATGTGTGTATCTGTTGGACGCAGATGAGTCATGTTTCGCATTCTTTCGATAACCAATGGTTGTTTGCTTCATGTTAGGGTGGCAGGGCCGGGAGGGTTCCTACAAGGCAACAATACTCCTTGTACAGCAGTATCGAAGACATCAGAAGTGGTGTCCGGTAGGGAACGACAACGATGGAGAGTGTAAACCGGCCAAGTGCATAACTCTTCGGAGCGTCCAGTAACGCTTTGTAACTTGGCGATGGCCCCTGCCACATCTTATGAAACAGTTCACGACTTTTGTTTGGGAATGGACAAAAGTAGGTATATCCACCTCATCGGACAATAGTGGCGCTCGCAATTTGCTTCCCAGAGACTACGCTTGAGAGGGGGGAACGAAGCAATATCTCATTATGATGCCTGGACAACATGGTCACGGGGCATGCCCAGCAAGGACATAAACGTTCGCAATCTTCCGCGGTCATCTTCAACCCACACACCGCCATGGCGCACAAGGCCTCAATAAGTTGCCCGATTTGGTCCGAAGTTCCTTCCAGTGAGTGTACCCACCGAAACCCATGCTAACGTACCCACTTTGCCTGTCTTTGAGCCCTGAATTAACGTCCCCCGTGTGATGACGTGGGGGTTGATTTTCGAGGCTCGAAAGGTGGCAAGAATGGGGTATGTTTAGGATAAAAATTGGGTCGTAAAACGGACAAAAGTGAGTGGATACATGAAAATAATAGGATATAATAGCAGATTTCGGTGTGTAAGATTTCGAACAAAATCGGGCAACCTGTTCAGGTCTTGTGTGCAGTGGCGGTGAATGGGCTCAAGACGACCCCGACAGTTCGGAGATTTTTGTGTTCACGATATGCTTGGTCCTTGACCATATTGTACAGGCATCAGAATGAAACGTTGGGAGGTTCTAGCTTCCCACGAGTGGTCTCTGCGAAGAAATTTTCGTACGTCGTTCGAAATTCAAATTGTAGCTTGTACGTACGGCACGTGACGACGGCGATGACGGCATTCCTGATATTTTGCTATCATAAGAGATATGCTTGAACTTCTCTTGCTGCTTTGCATACTCGATGTCGCTCGCTCGCATACATGGTGAAGAAGATGTCCTCCTCGTGTCTCGAACCGTCCTGTTGCCACAGTCAAAGCGTAACACCGCCCGGCGCCGTGGACAGGGACGGCCAATTTGCCAGGAGCCCGGTTGCACGACAATACCAACTTTCGGCAAGAAGGGTAGCAAGAAACCGGAATTCTGCTTGCCGCACGCCAAGCCGAATATGGTGGACGTTCACAACAAGGTGTGCGACCAGCCAGGCTGCCCCACGCACCCAACGTTCGGTAAAGATGACACCAGAAAGGCGGAGTTCTACGGTGCACACCGCATGCAGGGCATGGTCAGCGTCGTCGGGAAGAAGTGCAACCCCCCGGGGTGCCTCAAGTTCCCGTCATATGGTAAACACGGCAGCAACGTCAGAACGAGGTGCGGCCATCCAGGGTGCACCAAGAACACCCCCTTTGGTGTAGATGGCCGCACGAGGACGAAGGCGGAGTTCTGCCAAAAGCACACTAGGGGAAGAAAGGTGAACACGCGCCTTCCGTGGCGGCCGGAGTCGTAGAGGGGGGCATGCTTGTCGTGTACTTTGATGCCCTTGCTGAAGGTGTGGTTGTGCAATTTGTAGCCTATCATAGGTCACTCTGCAGTCTTTCAGCGTGGTGCATGGCCACATGTAACGTTGCAGAATGGTTCTAAGACCGTTGCCACGGTTTGTACAGCCGTTGAGAGCATTTGTTCGTTTAATGAAGCAACACATACAGGACGCATGAATTCCACGTTTGCTTTCTTCGCTGGCTTGACCCGCGAGGTTCTGGAAGATGGGGGCTTTGCACCTCTTCATGTTGTGAGTTGGGCACGCAAGGAGCTAGAGGTACCCTCACTCTCTTGTAGTAGTGCAGCATCGGAAAGACTGGGCACCGGCCTAGATGCATGTCAAGAGGAGAGCACGGGAGAATGAGAGTGGTACAGCAGTGCCCGCCGTCAGGGACCACCAAGGAAAGCCACTGGCAGGAGGGGTCCAAGTCCCTTTAGTTAAAGCCGACCGTGGTGGTTTCGGTTCACGCACTTGTGTCAGATGCCGTTCGTGAAGATGCCGAAAAGGAGGGGTTCCCGATATTGTGCTTGACGGTTGATTGGTTGTTTCGAAAAGCGCGGTGTGTTCATATCTATGTTCTCGAGGGCCAAAAGGACATGAATGGATGTTCTGCTTCATGTTTTGTTCGAGTACCAGAGTTCGGAGGGTAATTGTCGAACGCGGGTACGTGGGGTAGTGTTGGCGGGCACGGGAGTTGGACCCAAGGGGCTTGGTCATACAACCTAGAACAAATTTCTCCGTATTTCTCGATGAAAGTTGATGTTGACTGAAATCACGCAAATTCAATTAGCTGTTGAATGGAAGGGTGCATGACTACAGGACCCCATAGCTGCGAGGTGTCAAGACACGAGGGAGTGACCTTCTAATGAACGATATCATATACTGCGATACATGTATCCTTGGGGAATGCCGTGGGGGGGCGAACGGAATTCCCTATTTGTCGCCGATAAGCTCGAAACTATGACGCAGGTACCAAAAGCAAATCTGTGAGTGCCTACCCAACAGGCAAGAGGTGGTCTGCAGTGTGAGCACCGCTGACGGTAACTTGATGACGGTCCTCACGAGGATCGTTACCTGAGGTTCTCTCGAACAACGGCGACAAGAGATCCATCGTGAAAGGTGTCAGCCATGTCACGTCAGGTTTTTCGTGGCCGCTACTGCTGCTGTACTTCGTCTGCGGCACAGGCATCCCACAAAACGCGGCAACTACCCTCATTCAACGCATCCATTCCCAACCACCCGCAAGCCGTTTCCCTTCAAAAATAGTGTGAGAGCCTCGGCAAATTTTTGTTTGCGGCGACTGTTTCACTCGTCCGTGCTGCTGACGGGCAGGCTCGCCGCCGAGGCGAGCAGGGCTTCGGCACTTGTCGGCGACGGGGGCGACTCGTGCCTCGGATTCGGCGAGAGTTCTCCCTGGTGCGGCGGCTGGTGAGTTCCGCCGGCTTGTCGAAGCGGGCGAGCCGCCGGGCCTCTGGCCCACAGAGCGCCGGG
>CACKRE030001089.1:30035-53131 GCA_902602495.3 Ectocarpus sp. CCAP 1310/34 | reverse complement strand
TTGAACGCCGACTCGGCGACTCGATGTTTCCTCTGTGCAGGCTGGTGTTGCCATCAACACGGATGCCACGCATATGCTCAACGACATGGCGTGAAAATGGCGAGCACGGTGGGCCTGCGTGTCCTCGCCGTTTCCAAGTTGGTGGTGACATCGTCTCGAACACTCGCCGGCTTGACGGCGTGCCTCCTGGGGAGGCAGCTGCCGAAGGATACCGTCCGATGTTCCCGTTGGGGGAGCGCTCAACTCTTCGTTGAACAACGAGACTGCGCCATCAGGGACGCCGTTGCCTCGGCACTCTTGTACGAGGTCATCCACAAGAACAAGGACCCGATCACGTCCGTGCCTTCTTCACCGTTCGACCCGGCTATCGGCTTGAAGGNTTTCCAAGTTGGTGGTGACATCGTCTCGAACACTCGCCGGCTTGACGGCGTGCCTCCTGGGGAGGCAGCTGCCGAAGGATACCGTCCGATGCTCCCTTTGGGGCAGCGCTCAACTCTCCGTTGAACAGCGAGCTACGCCATCAGGGACGCCGTTGCCTCGGCACTCTTTTACGAGGCCATCCACACGAACAAGGACCCGATCACGTCCGTGCCTTCTTCACCGTTCGACCCGGCTGTCGGCTTGAAGGTGAGCGCCTACGCATTGTGGTATCGGCCGTACTTCGATGTGGACCGACAACAACAGATCATGGCAGGTTCCAAATTGTGCTGAAACCCAAGCAACAACGCTTGCCCTCGTTCTTTTGCCCTCTGCGCGTACTACAGGTGCGCCTCTACAACGCCAGCCATTCCGCCTGCGTGGCGGTAGGTCACGTGGTGTCCGACGCCACCGCGGAGGCCGCCCTTCGTCACTGGCAAAGTTCTGCCAAGCTACAAGGTCTTTCCGGGAGCAGGCAGCGGGCATGGCGTGGTTGTAGGGGGCTCCGGGGCAGGAGGTGACCCGGTAGAGGGGTCGCCGATCTTGGCTGGGCCTGGGGCGGGGGCGGCGGGGGCGGCGCGGGCGGCGTTGCCGCAGTTCAGGGCCTACACCGAATGCGGACACCACAAGGGTGCATACCCTGCTGAACACCCTGGGGATCGCCGTGCACATAGGGCGAAAGGTTCAGCGCCCCAGCCCGACCTTGAACCGGCGAAAAATGTTTAGTGGACCAGAGCTTGCGGCGTCCAGAGTCGGACAATGTCTGGAACCCGAACCAAAGAAAGAGGACGTTGCTGCCCTGCCCGTGCGATGTATGCAAGGGCTCATACGCACACGTGGAGGATGGTGACAGTTAGCCTGTACTGCCGGGTCGAGAAGAGCTGGACACACGTAAAAAAAAGTAAATATTTGCCTACCGGTTCGACAGGCCGTTCGGTCAGTTAAGAGTGCACTAGTTGTACGGCAGTCGCCCAGAATTTCGGGTGGTAAAGGAAATTAACAAACGGCCCACGGTTGAGACATCAGATACACCACGGCTGCCCAGGCGATGTGTGCGTGTGTGTGTGTGTGTGTGTATTTATTATTAGCATCGACCGCGCTAACCGGCTGACCAATTAAAAGACGTCAGTGCCAGCGGGAAAAAATGTGTGTGTTTTTATGTTTGTAAAAATGTGTGTGTTTTTTCCGGCACCATCTGCCGTCTTTCAACAATATTAAGTTGGACGGTATGCTAGACGTGCCTGGGAATGCCGTGCAAGAATACAACTGGGAGCGCCGAGCACTCGTGGTTGAGACTTGGGTCTTCAAACCTCTGCCATACCTGCCTGCAGACCATACTCTAGAAATCGCCCGGTTCACGGTTTCTTGATGCGCAATCTCAAAGGCTGTAGTAGGAAAAAATTACGGTAGTTCTTTGTTTTGCATGATTTGCTGGACTTTGTCTCTACCTGCAACATTGGGATCTGATACGGGTGATTTCTAGCGATTGAGTTTGTGCGGCTAACGCAAACAAATCTCGTCCCGACCAAAGGCGTCGCCGACCAAGAACAACTGCCCTCGGTCCTGCTCTCATGGAGACGGGTTCTTAGTGGTGACAGCATGATAGAAAAAACTGCATCATACGACGCGATCTTACGACTTGGACGAAAGCGAAGTTCCTTGCTTAGCAAGGCACAGTCTTTCTACTCTATTACTTGCATCCCGGCGTGGACTTAACAAACCATATCCCAGACCAATCTGAGAAAAAACGCAATTCCCAAAACAGATACACGAGCATTTATGGAGAAGACGGGATACAAGTTTTCCCAAGCGGTGGGTATATCCCCGTCATCAACAAGCCCTGGAGGACAAGGACTACCCTCCTTTGAAGCAGGACTGAGAAGCAAGCATACGCCAAGAATCTGGAAATGGCGTGCCGGGCGAAGAGCAAGTCGGCCGGGAAACAAAATTCGGCGGAAGAGGGGGCAGCTGAGCATCAACGCGTGCTGGGAATCGAACACGAACAGCGGGTGCAAGTCAAGGTAGAGGTATAGCCCGAGATTGAGCAGCGGGACAGATTAACGTCGGGGGGGCATTTGCGCGCGGTGCAGACCCAGTGGGCGGATGAGAGAGCTAAGCCTACCGAGACTGTCGAAGACTTGGAGCAGCACCTACGTGAGTTGGCTTGACAAAAGGAGGAGGCACACAGGGCGCGCGATGAACTCCTCGAGATGTATTGCCCGAGAGCTATGTCGCCCACCGCGTCGACGCACCAGCATCAGCAGCAGCAGAACCGCCCCGTACCGACGGCGCGACGACAGCTTATCCAGGCATAGATGGAGGTCAGCCAGGCGAAGCGCGATCTAGAATCAACGGTGTCTTAGGTGAATGTTATCAAGAGAAGCAACCCGGGGTTGAAGAAGGGGGTGAGAGAAGCCGTGCATGTTTCCAGCTGAATGGTTGTTTCGTCTACATTGTCTGTTTCTCTCTCTCTCATTTACTCCTACTCAAAGTTTAATGTCTGCGTTATTCGCCGTCGTACCATGTAAGAGAGGACCGACGGCAAAATCAACAGCCGTGGTACAGTCTTTAATGTGATTAGGTATACATTAAGATGTTGGGACCCTCCGTTCTCTCTCTTAACCCCCATTTTCTCTCTCATTGATATAGACCATGCCTCTGTCTTTCATCTCCAGGCCATCGGCCAAAGGCCCACGGCCGAAGAAATCAGGACAGTAGCGATGAAAGTGGAAAAAGCAATCGCCGATAGCGAAAGTTTTGCAAGGCGCGGCAATCGGCAGAGCTGCAGCCGATTGTTGAAGACGGGGCCGAGGGTAACCTGCGTGCGTGACATGCGCCTTACGACGGCGCGCCGGAGAGCGAGGAGGAATGGGAGCCGGGGGAGCATGCAGTGAAGCGGAAAGGCAAACGCGGAAGTCACAAGTCTGAGATTGACTCTACCCCGTTCGCGGAAGAATGCGCTCAATTGGACACCCTCCTTGCCCTGAGTAGGTCCGTGGTCAGGGGCACGATTCGGGCGGCTGCACGCGTGGTGCTTGATGGGCAGACTAAGTTCACTGGGACGATGGCGGGCGCGCCCTGGCCCGACGTTTCGCATCCGGAAAGACTGAGCTCATCAAAGCCATTCTGACAGCCCCGTACCTTCTGATTGGGGGAGATCAATCCTTGCCAAAAGGAAGCAAGCAGCTTCCCACCTTCGTCGCCTTTTGGGACGTCGCCGCTCAGGCGCCGTGGTCCGGGCTGCTTCGAATCTGCAGCATGGAAGACAACACGGGTCAGACTCAAGGGCAATCTTTTTCACGATATCATCGTCAACGTGCTAGGCTACCCGCCACATCGAGTCATGTACGTTCTTTCGGGCGGCAACGCTGCTTCCGTTTCCGATGAAAACGGGGATTGTGCCACGCTGATGCAGCAGATAATGAGGGATGAGGCCACCAGGTGTGCCGTGCCAGCGGGAGTGCAGCGTGGGCCTGGAGTGGCGAGGGAGGCTCCGGTGGACGAGGACGTGTAGCAGGAAGGGGTGATGCGAGGGAAAACGGATGATCTTGTGTCTTGTTTTTTTTCATTTTGGTGTGCTCGTCATGATCATTCTTTGGGGATTGGAGCTGTTGCTACACTGACGGGTAAGGAGTGAGCTTGGTAGATTCTGCTATTGCATTGCTCATTACTACGTTAATGGAATGGCTTGTGGCTTGTGGTTATACAACGATGTGGGATGTGAGGGAAACAGACGTCAGTCGTAGAGACCTGACGAGATTGATGTGAGAAACGCTGTCTGGATCTTCCTTCCGTTGCTTCTGCGAGACACTTAAATACTTCGCAAGCATGTTGACTTTTCGCATACGACAACGTGAAAAAGCCAGGGATTGCCACTGCACTTGGTCCACAGAGATGGACAGCAGTGTTGTCTATGTACGATCTTGGCGATATGATATTTTTTCGGACAGCGGAACACCCTCTTGCTTTGATCTTTGCGTGCATCTGAATCTCACGAACACCCAAACGCATGAACGAGGCGTCGCTCACTATCGATGCCTGACTTGCTACTCTCCGATTTCGACTCTTTATTCTCTTCTCCCAAAGGGTGGGGGGTATGGTATATCGACGATGCCTACCGTAGAAGGCGGAGAGATGCACCGTGTGCGATCATAGCCTATACAGTATGTATATGTTTTTTTTGTTCTCTTTGTTTCGCACCCTGGTGCGATCTCTCAGACCTTACCAGCTCTCAGACCCCGGTGCGGACATGCAATTCAGCCACCCCGATGCGATATCTCGTACAGATCCAATGCCCAACGAACTACACATCTCATGTCTCGTTCCGGTGCCATCTCTCGGCCTCATGTTACAATTCTGCTAGTTGACCAAAAACGGTGGAGAACTGGCACCGGGTGAGATATTTCTGGTTTGACTTTTCCTTGTTTTTATTCTCACCCAGGTGCAATCTCTCCGACTGGTGCCAACTCTCCGACCCCGGTGCAGAAATGTCATTAAATACCTTAGCTGAGCTCTTTCAAGGCACCCCGGCGTGATCTCTCCAACCGCTGCGATGCCCAATGAAACACACACACGGGCCTTACTGGTGCTGGGCAGCGTCGTATGCACGCACCCCGTTGTCATCTCTCCGACCGGTGCCATTTCTCCGCCTGTCACACAGACGTGGGTGGTGTAGGTGCCGTTGGTGCTGGCCGGGAGCACGCCGGAAACGGCAACGCAGGCTGGTTCATGTTAAATTTCCTGGCAGCGAGTGGTTATGGATTCGAATGCGACTTCGGCTATGGCGTGATAGGACAACAGACATGTGGTTTCCATCTGGGGTACCGGTATATACGGTATCGGCAGGTTGTCTCCCGCTTCCCTTTTGGTCTTTCTCCACGAACACGATATACAGCAGTACATTAGATTTCGTGGGGTAAGGTGGGGCAGGCGTCTTGTATGTCATGTGCGGTTGCGTATACGGTTGGCAACCTGCGCACAAATTTCAAGGCTCCCCCTCGGGAGATAGATGGCTTACCTCCCGGGGGCGACGCAAGAGAACATGGTCTTATGTCATCGCGGTCGAATCATTGCATCTCTACGTAATGGCGTTCTGAAGTGAGTGCCGGTTGTGCGTACACAACCCGCAGATTGCCTGGAATTTTGCATCATATGCCGGGTACTTTTTTGAACCCGTCGTGACTTTTCGCACGTTCGATAGTGTGTACGTTTAGGCTGGTGACGTCGTGGCTGCAGGTCCTACTTCTGTAATCCGCTGCAGTTGATCACTCGCTCTTACGCATTCATGCATGGTCTGTGGGACTCGCGTGCGTTGCGCAGCGATCAAAACAAAAAATCGTGCTGTTCCATGGAAAGCCATTGTTGAATTTTTTGCGAGGGTTTCTTCGCGCGGAACACGTCCCCGGGGGATAGAGCCAGTTTTTCAAATGTGGGCGTCAAGCACAAGCACCACGGGTGGCTGGTGGTCCTCGGGTGTTCGTGGTAATGTACCGACGACACCCCTGCGTGCCCCTGAGAAGGAAGCGTGAAAAAAGACTCGCTGCCTCAAGCGATGAAGGTCTCGAAGCACGAAAACAGGCGAGATGCTAACATCCGTGACCGTACATACATGACGAAGGGGTGACGCCCTGCTCACACCGTTCCCAATAGTGTACGCAAATGCACGTGCCTCTTTCCAGCAGCTCAAAAAGAACTGAATCTCGGATTTGGGGCCCGGCGAGATCGCACCCCGTGCGATCCCGGTACAGGGAATCGAAGTACATCATGCCGTTCTTATTTTTTATTTCGCACCCCAGGGCCACCTCTACAGCGTTTGCGGTAATCAACGGGTTGTCGTCGTACACGAATGGATTATGGTTGCACCCTGTCGTGGGTCGTCGTGAACGCCTCTGGATCTATGTCATCGGCTCGAAGGCTTCCCGACACGCACTGCTCTCTTTGCCCTTATACCTCTTGATCCCTTCCTTTCCCTGTTCGTGGCCGAACAGATCGAGTTTTGCGGCAGTCCGCTCCAGTCGTAGGCAACTGCGTGTGGTTCAGTATTGGACAAGCTTGCTGTTGCACAAACAACGTTCACCTCCCAGACAGGGAACCTCTACTACCGCCTTGCCCATTTGGAACCCGGCAACCAGGCCTCACATTGCATTTATTGGGGGGGTCTCAGGGTTGTAACCTGTTGGCCTAGCTTCTCTTGTGTTTGCGGTCGTCGCTCTCTTGTCTCGTGCGTGCGTGTTCCAGGAGAACGTTGCATCTTGTTCGTAGGTCATTTTCTACTCGGGCGCTGTTGGTGAGGCCACTGCGAGGTTATGGACAACGCGAAGAAAGGTGATGGAGACGTTGACTGCATCGAGCAATGTCAACGTTGAGGAACTTTCAAACATCACGGTGCCCGTATCACAGCCTCACGTGGTACACCGGTTCCCCGCCGAAGTGCGTACCTCACTACCGTAGGAGAAAAGTGCCGCTCTGGACATCGTGGAAAAACACTGCCCGTACCGCAACCTCGTTCACGTGTTTTGTGGCCTGTGTTGCAGACGGCTGATCCCACCATCGATCCTTGTGTGGTACGCCGTTCGTGCAATCGAAGCACCCGCTTGTATTTTCGCCGAAGTCGCCATGCTCCCCCGGCTTCCCACCCACGCTGCGTGATTGTTAAGTTCGCGGTACCCATCGCTGCGTTAGGGACGGCAGCAGCACACGGCACCCCCTAACACACACCAGGAACAGGCCTCTCGGAATTGTTCTCCCTGGGATCTAATCGACGTTCGGCCTCGGATATCCCTCGATAATCGGCATCCGGCCTTCGGTTGTTTCGGTCTGACCCTGTGCTATCGTTCCTCCAGACCTCGGGCTCAGCCGGTCCCTGGATGCCTTCACCGTCGCCCTCAACCTGACCTGCGAAGAAGACCAATAGTGGTACACGTCGACCAAGGAGCTACAACTGGCATCTCGGCAGTTCTGTACGGCGTGTCGGGAGGTGGCGACCTTGCACTTGAGGGTCGATGATGAAACTCCGGGCCGGCTGTTGGATCCTTCCGATGCAACTTCTTCGACGGAGGATTGCGGCGGTTCGACACGCGTTCCACGTTTTCGAGCAAGCCGCGTGACGTGGAACCGCACGTCCTCGTTGGATGAGTTCACTCGACCTATGTTAGCGTTATCCGATGTGAAAATCTTTGAGTTTGGTCCTGACGTGACTATCAGTGTCGAGCGCGTAGCATGGCCGCCTCGAGTCACGTGCTGGCGTTCGGGGGTCGCTTCAACAAGCCGATCGCCCGGGTTGAATGGCCGACGGAGTTGCGGCCGTACAAGGCGTGGCATGACCGGCATCCCTGCAACAGCTTTCGTTCGGGACTTGGTTCAACCAGAGCGTTGACGTCACGTGGCCACCGTCATTGCAGGAGCTAACGTTCGGCACTAATATAGATGGACTGCCCCACAATGCGTCGGCGCTGTTCTCGGAATTCAACAAGCGTCTCAAGAGTGCGGTGTGGCCGGCATCATTGCGGCGGCTTATTCTGGGAGGCCCGAACGTCAGGCAAGATCCGCGAGGTCTAGGTAGTTGGATGCCCAGCCTTGAAGAGCGTCGACTTCTGCTGGATGACCCCTTCAACTACCGCCTACTTGCCGGCGTCAAATGGCCCGAAGGACTCAAGCAGCTGACCGTGTACAGTGGCGCCCAATTGGATTGGGTGGACCTGCCGCATCACGTAGATGTCGTGCACGTTGTAAACGGTTCATGAGATGAATTGAACAAATGCATGCTCTTGTCCTGAGCAATCTTTCGGGTACGTTCCCATTGGCGATAGGCCATGAAAATTCCTGAAATCGGTATATATGATGCCTGGAACCTATTGTCTCCCTGGACGAGGCCGGCGCAATTTTCGGCACTCTGCACGTTTCACATGTTGGGCGCACCATTGTAATATGCATTGAATAACAAGACGGTGTTGGGGTTGTGAACAACCTGGGTTTCCCATCGTTTACGCACCCGCTTTCGGCGAAGTCAATACCAGGTATTTCGACCGAGCGCGGCGGGAGGGCTCGCTGTGCGAGGGGACGACAGATCCGAGGGAGCTCGCTGTGCCGGCCCCCTCGGAGGCAGAACTTTCACGGCCACTTGGCATCTTCCCTCGAAGTTTAGCACTCATAAACGGGGCTTTGGTACGCAGTTAGTTATTCTTGGTGTTATCTGAGCGTCGCCTGGTTTACCCCCCAAACCCACGAAAAGCAGATGACTCTGTAGGTAGGCGCGCAACCTTCGGACGTGTGGGACGGGTATTTCGAATCTCCGCACGCAGTCAAACGGATTGGGATATTTTCTCACAATACTCACGAACAAATGTTGAAATCAATCATTTTGTTTCACTCAAAATTCGACTCGCGGTGAATGAGTGAAGCGAACGGCTGAATCTTGCGAACCAAGTGTGGCAAGAATCGCAGAAGGGGGAACCAGACTTCGTGTGTTCCATCTGTATTAGCAGCGCAACATAAACAGCAGATACATACATACACACAGCCAGCCTGTCAGCGTCGTCAATGCTACAGTAGTGTAGTCAGCCTTTCTTCACGAAAAGACTTCTGCACGAACAAGATAGAGGTGTCTTTGGTTCTGCCACCTCGGAAGTCCCTAAGTCAAGGCCCCTACGTAGTCAACCCAACAATGTGGGTGAATCGTGCTGGCCTTGCCGTCGGCATCGAAGTGCAGTGTTGCTGTGCGCAAGCGAATGGACGGGGCCGTGTTGCTCCTTTTCAGACTTCCAGGACTCATCGATGCCTAACAAGCACCGATCGAGAGGCACCGTACAGATCCCAATCAACAGGAGTTCTTTCACGTACAAGTTCCGAGACTGTCGAACTCCGTTGAGACAGTCGGTGGCGACATGATACACTCCCCCTTCAAAATCAACAAGATTGCCCAACATTATTTATCATAACGTTCTATTTTTTACAACAACCACCTCCCCACACGCACATAGCCTACACACCCACACCACAACTGCAAGGTCATTGATAATCCAAATCCTCGGTCGCCCAGGTTGCCCCCCGAACCCTCGAGCATCGGACCGCCTTCACGGGGTATTCCGTGAAACACAAGAGGAAATTCGTTAGCCTAACCCAAACCCATCACCCCTACTGAACCAAGCTATGTAACGAGCTGCTGGCGAGAATCCCAGCACGAAAAAAAGTGTCGCTGCCCTCGACAAAGTTCAGTACACCAGGACATTTCAAGATCGGAGACAATTTGAACATCAAACGCTACCACCGACGTTACCGCCCTACTCTCGGCAATCGTGCACCTCATCACCTTGTAAAACAAAAGAAGCAGCATGATATCCCTATCCTACGTACCACCATTCGGCACAATCAACCCCCAATAAAGCGTCGATCTACGGGCTTTAGAAGACAAGGAGGCCATCACCGCAGAAGACCCAACACTGCCTGTATCGAGAAGATTAAGAGGAGGAACACGAAGTCACGGCGGCGGTAGACGCCCCTGAAGCTACCGGCCTCCCTCCTTGAACTGTCGAATGGACGGTTGTTCTGACGAGAGGGCGAAAAGAAGACGGCTAGTCGCTGCTATAGCGAAACTGCGATCTCGCATTTTGGTTCTAGCACCACATTTGCCTGCTAGTCGCCGCTATAGCGAAACTGCGATCTCGCATTTTGGTTCTAGCACCACATTTGCCTGCTAGTCGCCGCTATAGCGAAACTGCGATCTCGCATTTTGGTTCTAGCACCACATTTGCCTCCGAACTATCGTCCTCTCCGTCCATCTCGCCGAAGATGGAGCCCCGATCACCGTCGCCATCGCCATCTTCTGGCACATCCCCAACCGGGTGAGGGGGTTCCGGAGTGTGGCTGTTCTCGACGCCACCCCCGCTGTGGCTCCCGCTCCCTACACTCTCGGTGGCATGGTGCCTCTCCGAGGCTGCGCCCGATGCGAGTTACGAAGAACACGAAGTCCCCCAACCGCTCGGGATGGGGACGAAGCCTTCTCCCGCCCTGGCTGCACCGTGGTGGTGGCAGTGAGTCGGCTGCTCGCCGCCCATCCCCCACTTCACAGTACTGCCGCACCCCTCCTCACCGGCTTCCTTACACCGCTGATTGAAGTTAATGAGCAACCCGCCGGTGAGGTGGCCTTTGTGTTTGGCACAGACGGTGCTCTTGCCGTCCGCCCAGAACCCCCAAGTCGGGCGACTAGCGCACCCCTCAGAGTGGGCGGAGCGCTTGTTGCCGACGTCCACCATGGACTCCTCAGCATGGGATTTGCAGTAAATCCCTTTCTGGGTGTCTTCGTGACCGAAGGTCTGCTGCCTCGTGCACCCTTCAAGGTACGCGCAGCGCTTGCTGGTCACGTCCAACATTGAATCGTCGGCATGCTGCCGGCAGAAAACATCCGTCTCTCCACCCTGGCTGTTGTATTATGGTATCTGACGCACCCTCCTCCGTAAGCGCAACGCTTGTTGGAGACGTCCACCATGGACCCTCGACATGCTGGCCACAGTAGATTCACGTTCGACTCCCCTCGTAATGGAAGCATGACACAAGAGAAGTTGGGTAGGAGCCCTTTTAAAGTTCCCAAAGCTCCTGTTTTCGACGGGATTGATGTCTCGTATCCATCGTGGTCGTAGAACTTTTTGCTGAGTGCCCGTCACAACAATCTTTGTAAAGCGTTTGTGTCAATGCATGACATTCCGATTGCAGACATTGGATTCGATTTGACTCCCTTGGTAGGCAAAGGATACAGCGTAGGCGTGCTGCGCCAGGCAGAGATGGCATGGTGGTTTCTGTTTGACTGCCTGAGAAAGACTCCCTCAAAACCATGGCTAGGCATGCTGGATCCCCCAGCAAGGCATTTCGAGTGTTGGATCACTTTCTTCCTTTGAGTCAGAGTCAGATCCGTATACAAGAAGAGAAACTCAAGTCGCTGCACATGCGCCCGAATGAGAATCCCTCGACCTTCTTCGCGTCTATAAGAGAGACTCTTTTGGAGTTGTGCAGATGCTAGAAGTTAAGAAGGATGACAGGGAGGTGTGCACCCTGATGCTCGAGGGACTATCCCAAGAGTTTAAGACTTTGCGTGAGACTGGCAGTGTTTTGCCCAAACGACCCTGTGTTCATCGACACGAAAGTACGCGAGAGATACCTTGACTTGCAGATACAAGTGAATGCGAAGAAGCACAGTGTTGCTCTTGCGTCTAGGGGAGAAAAGAAGAGTAGCAAGAAATCAAACCACTCCAAGTCGAAAACTAACTCTGGATCTGATTCGTCCAAGAAGAAGTTCCAGGGGACGTGTTTCAAGTGTGGGGAGAAGGGCCACATGAGATCGGACTGCGTGGCTCGTGTGATCCCTCATCCCTCCCAGACTGGGAAATCCAAGGAGGATGAGGATGAGAGCGGTGAGAATTCTAACTTTATGTTGCGAAGTCATGGAAGATTTGGCATGCTAAGAAATCATTAAAGGTTTCGACAATCGAAGTCTAGCTTCGTGATCCCATCTCATGACAATCTGCCAAAATCGTATGGTGCGCGTATGAAGGCATTTTACAACGAAGTGATGAGAGAGAACTCGCGTAGAGACGGTGCTTTTCGCAAATATTTTTCTATTGCTAGGAAGGACAGTCGCATCGAAGATTGGTATACGGATACGGGTACAGCTTTCCACATGACAGACCGTCTCTCTTGCATGAAGAATCTGAAGCCTTGCGATAAGAATATAGAAGGGATTGGTGGCGTGACTTGTGAGGTGACATTCTCTGGAACCCTGGAGTTGGTATTTGTGAGTCCTGACAACTAGTTTTGTGTAGAGTTGGAGAACGTATTGTACTCTCCCAACTTGGGATACCACCTCTTTTCTCCCAGTGCAGAGTTCGACGGTGAGTCATGGAATTACCTTGGTGGTCCTGAAAGAGTGATGACTGCTTTCGACGAACAAGTTACTTTTCATGAATTCGATAGTATGCTGATTGCGACTGCGTATCGTCTCGAAGATAACTCAATTGGTTCGGTGTTGGCTGCCCTCACTCCTTCGAACCCCAAGTATGAAACTAAGATGGATGTGAACGAGTTCCATAACATTTATGCTCATGCCCATGAGGGATTGCTTCGTACAACTGCAAAGCGACTGAATACTGAATTGACTGGTGAATTGAATGCTTGCACGGGATGTTCGATGTCGAAGGCATTCAGGAAAGGAATTGCTCGTGAAACTAAACGCAGATCAGACAAAAAGTTGGGCAGAGTTTTTGTTGACCTGGGAAGGCGGAAGGACGTTGCGTCCGTAGGGGGTAAACATTACCCCATGATAGGGAAGGATGATTTCACTGGACGTACATGGCTGTACTTCCTGAGAAATGAATCAGACGCTGGGGGTGCTTCCAGAAGTTTCCTTGCTAGTGTTGTGTGTGTTTTTCCGTCCTATTTATTATGGCGACAGTCCCCCCATTTTTCGTGGTGAGACGTGTACTACACTTGTCAGCGTATGTAGCGTACTACACTTGCATAGTGTATTTTTTCGTACAACTACAACCATCCAGGGTCACACAGGAGGGGGTAAACACCAGGGCTTTTTTCTTCTTTTTATTTCTTTTCATGCCCCACCTTCCTCCTGCGGTGCGTGCTGAATTTTTTCTTGTCGCGAGAAGGGTCCAGCCGTCCCTTTCCCTCGGCAACGGTGCTAACGTCGAAGTTTGGTACTCACGACAGCTTCTTAGCTATTGTCGCTTTCACCCGCATATTTCGTAAAATTTTCACCCCATGGGGATTCAAACTCACGACCTCTGCGAGTAGTGGATTACGAGGATACCACTAGACCACCGAGGCGACCGGTGTGTTAGTGTGCGTGCTGATAAAAACCCACCATCATTGGTTGAGATTGTTTGATCTGACATTGGGGGGGAGTTTTCGGAGGGGAATTTGCGTCAGTGTGCAATGAGCTCTTGATTAAGCAAGAGTTCACCCCGGTTTCCAGTTCACAATACACGGTGTTGCAGAGCGTGGTTTGGGATTGATTGAGGCAGCTGCAATGGCGGCTCGTATTCAGGCGAAGGTTTTTGTTTGGGCATGTGCAGTTACCTAAGACTGACAGACTCTGGGCTGAGGCCATGCACTGGGCTTGCGAAGCACTTAACCACACAGCTTGTTCCGCTTACCCCGACAGCAAGTCCCCGTATGAGATGTGGTATGGCGAAGCTAGTCCTGCTAGACCGTATCCGTTTTTGAAACCGGCTTACTGTAGGTGGCAGCGACCGTCTAAGCTGCTGCCGAACGGTGAGGCTTGCTTTTGTGTCGGTCCTTCGAGAGACCACCCGCGTGACTGTCATAGAGTGCTTCTGAGGGCAGGGACTATTCAAGAAACGAGTGACGTGACATGGGAGGCATTGCCGTCACAACTCCCTCCACCGCAACCATCTCTCTTGCCGATAGAGGTAGCAGGGAAGGGAGAGGAGGAAAGTGACGATGATGGAGAAGCCGAGGCATGGCCGCTTGTAGGAAGAGGAGTACCCCATNTGCTTTTGTGTCGGTCCTTCGAGAGACCACCCGCGTGACTGTCATAGAGTGCTTCTGAGGGCAGGGACTATTCAAGAAACGAGTGACGTGACATGGGAGGCATTGCCGTCACAACTCCCTCCACCGCAACCATCTCTCTTGCCGATAGAGGTAGCAGGGAAGGGAGAGGAGGAAAGTGACGATGATGGAGAAGCCGAGGCATGGCCGCTTGGAGGAAGAGGAGTACCCCATATTCTTCTGCGACGTGATGAAGCGGTCTCTGACGGAGAAATCGATGAGGTTGGCAATGTTGATGCAGGTAGTGTAGGCCAATCCCCCTCTGTGCCATCTTCGCCCGGGATTAATTGCCCTAGTAGCCCTGTGTCTTCTCCAGCAGCCGAGTTCACCGATGAGGGAGAGCAGGGAGGGGCGGAGACAGGGAAGGCAGAATCGGCGGGTCCGGGAGGGCAAGAGGTAGAGTCGGAGAGTCAGGAAGGTTTGGATGAAGAGTTCGTGGAGCCGGGAGGGCAGGAGGTAGAATCGGAGACACTTCCCCCCTGCTACGCGCGGACCATCTAATCGTCGTGCGCAGCATGAGCTTGCTAGTTACAACACTGCTGCAAATCAGAATGATGAAGTTAGAAGTTGCAGAACCCGTGCGCAAACTCGGACCGTAAACCAGCAGAGCGTATCCGGTCTCATGGCCACTCTAGGACCTATCCCCGCATCTGAAATTGTAGAAGCACTCTTAGTGGGGCAGAGAGCGTCGGATACTATGGAACTGCCGAGAGAGCTCATTCAGGATGTAGAGACAGAGCCTGGTAGCTACCGAAAAGCCCGCCAGTCAAAGCACTGTGATTTGGGACTAAGCCATGCCTCCAGAGTTTGAAGGCTTGTAAAGAGCAGGAACGTTCGCGTTAGCAGTAAAGGCCCCGATAGGCTGTAACGTGATAGATGCTAGATGGGTCTACAACTGGAAAGCAGACGAAACAGGCAAGATGGTGAAGGCCAAGCCTGGTCTTGTAGCGAAGGGCTTCAAGCAGAAGCATGGTGTGGATTATCTTGAGACTTTCTCGCCTACTGCAAATGCTGCATCGATTCGTTTGCTGGTAGCATTGGCGTGCAAGTACAACTTGGAATTACTCCACTTTGACATTTAGCAAGCGTTTGTTCAGTCGGAATTGGATCATGAGGTGTTCATGAAGTTGCCTCCTGGCTGCGAGTCGATGTCAGGAAAGGTCGTCCGTTTAGACAAGAGTTTGTATGGACTGAAGCAGGCATCTAGAACATTCACAAGAGACTAGTGTCGAACCTGAAGACAAATGGTTTTGAGCAGTCTCTGTCTGACCCGTGTGTTCTTCGTTTCATTATGGGGGACGAGGTGATGGGTATGGTCGCGATTCATGTGGATGACATTCTATATGGAGGAATTGAGAGGCTCGCCAAGTTGGTTGTGGAAGCGCTGGGTGACTCTCTTCCCACGAGGGATTTGGACGAGGTCAAGTTCTTCCTTGGTTGCGCGTTTAGTCCCGACCGCGAGGCTAGCACGATTGAGATTTCTCAAGAGAGTTACATAAGGAGTGTTCTCGAGAGATTCAATACTAGTCGCGCCAGCTCGATCCCCGCTTCCCCTGCTAACGCTTACAGGTCCGTGATGGAGAGAGGTGGTGGGAAGCCTGATGTGGATCGCCAACCAGACGGGGCCCGACATCTCGAATGCTGTGCGGGCAGTGGCGAGGCATTCTCATGAGCCAAAGAAAAGCCACTAGAAGGCGGCCCAGAAGATTCTGAATTATGTTCTGGAGACGGCACATCAAACTTTGAAGTACAAGCAGGATGATACGGTAGAAGTAGGCACGTTGGTGTACGTAGATGCTGACTTCGCTATCAAGGCCACTGACCGTATTCAGTTTCGGGAGCATTAGTTCTTGTAGCTGACTGTCTTGTTGCTTGTATTTTTAGGACGCAGAAATGTGTTTCATGGTCGACGTCTGAAGCAGAGTATATTGCGATGGACGATGGTGTGAAGGAAGATCTGTTTGTGAACGGAATGCTAGAGTTCTTAATGCCTAGTGAGAAACTTGGAAAGATCCAGGTCCTTGAGGACAACGAGGGTGCGATTGCGCTTGCTGAGAATCCCCTTAGCTCGTGGAACAGTAAGCACATAGACGTGAGGCACCATTTTCTTAGGAATTTGACAGAGGAGGGAGAGTTGGCAGTCAGTCACGTTTCTAGCGAAGAACAGCATGCAGACATCCTGACGAAGGCTTTGCCGAGAAACCTTTTTGAGGTTCATCGTGATTTTGTTCTAGGCTCGAGACCTAACAAGTAAGACAAGTAGAGGTCTGAGTTGCGTTTTGGTTTCTGATTTTCTGATATTTATTTGGTCTGATCGAGACGACAGCCCCAATGGAGGGTGTTCGAGGTAGCGGCATTTGTATCGACAGAAGCATGAACAGTCTGACTGGATAGTTTGAATGTCGGGACTGTCAAGCTGAAGAATCGTCTACTGTAGCGCAAGTTCAAATCACCGAACGCAAACGATGTCATGCAAAGGTGCACGTAAAAGTAATCCCGCACGCACCTGGTTACCCGGCCGAGAAACAGTTGTCCGTTGTTCACCTATTTTTGGGGCTTCTACTAGTCTATGGGGCACCCTTCACGAAACGTGCCCCACCGCATGAACGGCAAAATGCGGGACAAGAGCCACATGCGATCCATGACACAACAACGACTGCGAGGTAATCGAGCGCTCAGTGCACAGCACAGTGCAGTAGGCATAGAGCCACTGGAACCAGTGCATTTCCGACTACCATTGCCACGGTGAGGCCTACCAGAAAGGAAAGCAGACGAGACCGCTGATGCTCATCATCAGCAGCAGGCGAGAAGGCAACAACTGAGCACAGCTCTCGCGCCAAAGCGAGCACAGCACGAAAGTCTAGGGAAAGCTGTGTGTTCCCTACAAGCCGACACGCTAAGTGTAATGGTATAGACACGCGTAGCAATCCCTGAAGACCCTGGTGAAGACTCACTTGCTGATTCATCTCTTTGGATAGCAGTGCATGCTGATTCCTTGCTCGCTGTGGTAGACTGAGCATGTGGGGGCAGACCATCTCCCTCTGACCGGGGCTACAAAGGTCCTGTCCCCTGCTTTATCCTTCAATCGGGGGTTACACCTCCCGCACTTTCCTCTGGGCATTAGTCCCCACTACCGTTGGCACTTTCTTACGCATTCAAATCCCACAACACCCGGCTGCTATTTCATTAGTTTGACTTTGATTTAGATCCGTATCGAATCGTTGTTGTAACCCCCGTACGAAGTCTTAGCCCCATGGAAACACACAGACCACTGGTCGGAGAACGATGTCGATCTACATGATGCTCACCACGCTGACCGAAAATATTCAAAATCGTTCTATTTTGCCGAAAAGATACGTCGGATCGGTGGGCCTGCCAGCTGTGAGCAGAGGAATGCAAAGGTTCTAAGTATGCCACGACTGGTTCGGTCCGGAAGGAGCTTCGAAAAAACGTTCATTCGCTTTTTTGTTATAGTCTACATAGAAATATGTCTCTGCTTGCCAATATTATTCCACTTCCTTCATGTTCAACAGAAAGAATTGCACGCACACATATTTTTCCCGGGCGCCAACTCTTTTGCTAGCGGAGGGGACACGTGCGAAACGCCCTCCTCGGGAGGACTTCACCCAACACATATTTGACGCCCTGCAAGACAAACACACTTAGTCTACACCTCAAAGATACTTCCAACTTCGCGGTCACACAGAGAGCGCTGCCATGGCATACATTGATGGCGGGGCACACACGTGTCACGCAAAAAGTGCAGATACGTCCGGGTAGACGCGAAGTATAGACCTCTCACATACCACAATCAACCCAAACAAAGAATCTACCCGTTATTAAGTAGCCTTCTCAAAGCCAATACTCAGGGCGAGGGAAAGGAATTGTCAACCGGGCCAAGCTCAACACCCCTCTCTCGCAGTTGAGCCTCTTCACTAGACTACATGCGAACTTCAGAACTCTTAGAATACTTGGGTCCAATCACCAAGGCGATCATAATCCGATACTATCCTTCTCCGATTTTCTCGACGTCCAAACCGAAAACAAAGTTAGTAAGAGTCGCAAAATAGTCTACATAGAAGGCCCTTTGCACGGGCCGAGTACCACAAAGCTAGACAACGAACACCCGCGACCGGAATACCATTAACCTCAATCCGAATAAACCCCTTGCCGCCTTGAAAACATCGCAATCAGCAGATAGGCATTGCCGAAGAGAAACTTGTCCATCATCTTGGTAAGACCGTTCATCTCGACAAAAACTGATCCAGGCTATAAAGCATTCGCATAACTTACATGCACGTGTGCTTCAGCGCTTGGGATCTGTAAACCACAACGAGTAGTCAACCAAAATCGAGACTCCAAGGAATATACACTGGAAACTCGCGTCCGGAACAAACATGACTTGAACGCACATGAGATGATAAGCGTGCGGGAGCGCCGGCCTTGGTCACCTTAACCATGGCCCAGTCTTGTCAGCAAAGTACATTTGCCCGAGTGTGCTGTTCCGCCGAGTGTCAGGAACATGGCTCAACCCCGCGGTCCTCGTCCCATTTCATCCCAATCGTCATCGGTACCCTTCTCGAATCAGGAAGTTGAGACGCCAGTTTCAATACCATATATATATACCAGAAAACGGTAAATGGACGAGATGTTTCTCACAAGACAGTCTCCCGAGGATCATAGCTAGAGCGCCCATTCAAACGACCCACACTATCAGCACCACTCCACTGCCGCTGATGTATGCCCGAAGTGGCAAAAAGTGGCAGAGCTAAAACATATTCACAACAACGCACAGACGGTCGACCCCGGCGAGTGGAAAGAATCAATTGCATTACAATACATCCACTTCTAAACCTAACAGGCCCCGCCGTAACTAGCTTTTTAGTTCTCAAGAGAGGTAGTCCCGGGGCCACACGAAAATACCGCCAGTATTTGGGTGGGAGCTTCAATATCTGTTTGCACCGCTAATTTTCAAACCAAGGCTTCCGGCAAAGCTCAGGCGCAAAGGTCACGGCAACAGCCCACGGTTGGTCAACGTTGTCCAAGACCCAATGAAGACGACGAAAAACTCACCCACAGTGCGACATTGACTCACTCCGTCTCGGGCTACTGAATGGCCTCTGGATACTGATAGGAAACGGGATACTGATGATGAACGGGGGCCTCAGAAGCCGCGGGCCGCGCGTTGCCCGTGGACCCAGAGCTGCTAGCGACATCGTCAGGAGAAAGCTTCCGCTGGTTCCCGGTGCGATTTATCTTCAGGCGACCAGTCTTGAACAGGGCAGTCAGGACGACGGGACCACCACCACGCCCGCCACCACCTCTCCAGCCACTACGCCCGCCGGAACTGCTGGTTTCGCCGAGAAAAAAAAATCGAGTACAAATCATCCGACAGCGAAGGCTAGAGGTTGGGTGTGTATCTCCCCGTGGCGCTCCTACATCGCGGTGTTGCCTCCCACACAACGAGAGCCTGTATGAATTGGTTGCAAATTCTGCAAACCTTGCAACACAAGGCAGAAACGTGTGTGGCCCCTACAGCTGTGCTCCGCCGTGGTGCTTGCGGCTTGCACAAGACCTTCGATATTTTTGGGCGCCACAGGAGAGCAACGAAAAACCACTAGCGGGGAGGTGCATTTCTTTTCCACATGTTGTCGTGTGCCGAGAAATTGTAGATGAGTCTCGTCTCTCTTAACGCCATAGGTCACGAATTTCGGGGTTTTGCATGGACCTTTGTATTTTTTGTGCAAACGACAATCAATAGGGAACAGCGACATCGACAAAAGAAGAGAGTGCACGAGCTCTTTTCTGGACAATGCCAAAAAGTCGTAGACTCGAGTAAACGAAGAAGATCGAAATAAACAAAGACATATGCCACCGATGGCAGATTCGTCATATTCCAGGAAAGGAAGGCAGAAGAAGGAACAAGCGAACCAGAGCCCAAAACAATGGATGAATTCAAGCCACAAACATTCGAAGGTCTTCCAAGACGGACCCGTCGACGAAAGCACTTTCGCCTATAATCTACACCTTCATCGCCAATCTGCGCCAACTTTCATCCGAGGCGGTGCTCAATGGAGGCGGGGTAGATGCAACTTCAGGAGCGCGAGTGGGAGAAGAAGTATCCGCAAGAGTACGCGGTGTCGGCGTCAAACCATCAGCGGTAGGCTCGGGGGTGGCAGTAGAAGCAGGAGTGGCAGGCGTTGCAGTAAGAGTTGCAGTAGGGGCCGGAGTAGGGAGCGGAGTAAGGTCCGGAGTAGGTGCCGGAAAAGGGGCCGGAGTGTCGCAGCCGCACGTGGTTGATATTTAGGTGGACAAGTCTGTATATGCATACCCGCCATCACCGTCTTCGTAAAGCCAGTGAGAGACTTGTGTGGGTTGCAGTGTATTGTAGTCGTTCAGGTAGTAGTCTCTACACCTCACAACGTCGAAGTATCCGAGCCGATAAGTTACGATTATCCACACCTGGAGACAAGCAAGAGGTCGTTTAAAATGGAGAGCGTCCGCGGGAGGAAGAGAATGGAATCAATAGCTACCATATCGCCTTGACGCACTGTGGCTCTTCACCACACCTGCTGTAAGTAAACAACAAGCATTCATAGCCAATCACGCACCCTTGGTGCAAATGGGACCTAGGTACCCCAAAAATATCGCATCGGTACTGACACAGTACTACAACTGTAAACAATAAAAAAACGAACAACATGTGCTGCAAAAGCTGCCCAGAATTTCTACATCGTCGATATACAGCGTTGCAGTTGAACGCGGCCAGGCGGGAGTACAACCAATAAGTGTTATTGGCAAAAGATTAGTACACTGACGACATATTTTATTCTTCAGGCTAGAGTTCAGTAGACTGCAGATTTAGGGCTGTTGGTTGCCACTTGTACCGCTCCATGTTTTGGGCTATCTCCACCACTTACGACAAGTACCGTTGTACATTAGATTTGATGCCGCTCTCGACAAATGATCAACACAAGCAATAGTCAGATCTGCCTACCGAGTACCACCGCCGGGGCACTCCGATTTCAACCGGTCCAAATGTTGTTTTACAGGGCGAAAACGGGTCAACAGCGACAAACAGGATCGCTCCCACCCTGTTGCCATACTGGTAACTACCCACGATTCCCAAGTCAGGTGCAAGTAAACAGGGTACAACGCTCTACCAGATACATTTAGAAATACGCCTCGCACCACTCTCTGAATGACACACATCGACCTGCGGGCATGTAGATATTCTACTGATACCTCACCCACCTCAACATCGTCGGAATCGTCAACATCGCCGACAAGATCGTCGAACAAGGAGAGATACCTCGTAAAGAAGAAATACTCGTAATCGACGAGGTCACCGTCTGAAAAAAAACGATCATCTGCGGAGAAGGAGACACGTTCTTCATAGCAACCATCCGGGCTCGAGACTACGCCGTAGTCGTCGTGAACGTAATCGATGTCAGCCTCGAGACGGAAAGAATTCGTATTCAAGTACGAGCACGACGTCATGCGGGACGATGAGATCGTCCAGCGGGACAACGCGGCTCTTGAACAAATACTCTTCTGATTGCCGACAACCTGCGACACAGTTCGCGTTTAAGACGTGCGCGCGGGTGTGTGGGGGGGGGCAAGACGGGGAGTCAGGTTGAGAAGGCTAGAAACTACCCGGTAGATTGGTATTATTCGTAAGACGACGTCGTCATTGTCACGGTATACATCAGGGCCGACAGACAAAAGTCGAGTTCTCCCCCCGCCTCCATACGTATACGTGACGAATCTAGCTGGAAAATCAGTACTGTACGTAGACAATGTCCACGACACAGCACTAAGCGAAGGCTTAATGGCTGCGTCCGTCTGTCTACCTCTAGCCGGAAGGGTCCAGCACGCGAAACAACAAGCAGCGTCTGCAATGGTTCACCAATCTAGGACAATTTAAAAACGAACATCTCCCGATTCCCGTCCGGCATGGTCTCAAATATATATGCATCCATGCACTTGCCGCTATTTAATTACTTGTTGCCCATCGAAATAAATGACGTTCGTTTCCAGCAAGCAACCAGCATCTGGCCACCCACCATGTAGCATTAGGAGCAATAACCGCAAGAAATTGTATTCGTCCCGCTTTATTGATCATAGTGACACCATACCCTTGACCGCCGCAGAACGTGGCTAGATAAATGCACGCTGCTTGCAGACGCACTATCTACAGAGTATGTCTGAAAGCCACACCCAAGCTGGTATTGGCCTTGTCTTCCGACACGAAATTACTCAAAACAATTGCAACGGGTAGCACTATTTGGTTTGGTCGTGATCGTGATCATGACCGTAGCATGACCCAACGATCGACCCAGTCATGACCCGGTCATGATCCCATCATGACTGGGTCATCACGCGTCATGCATCCGTCAGGACCCGATCAAAATATGATCATGACCGAGTCACGACTTTGTCGGTTGTTTCTCACCTTTGCAGGAATTTCGGCCTTGCAATCGGTTCATGGACCTATACCGAGTCATGATCGTGTTATGACCGGGTCATGATGAGTGGACCTTTAGCGAGACATAGCGACGTCATCACCCTACAGTATCGTGTGACCCAACCACGACCCGATGGTTTGTCTCGATTTATCGCATCAATGCCCATCAAGCATCTATCGTGTGGGTTTGGCGATTGTGGGTTAGGCTTAACATTAGGGAATAAATCCAATTTCATGCCCCAGCCACAAGCAGAGAATCGATTGGTTGTCAGTTGAAGGTGTAAAACGCTATCTTGTTAGACAGCAGGGCAGGGGTTCGAGACTGGGAAGAAAACATATTACTCATGTGTTCTCCTGCTTGGTGTTTTCGTCCTGTTAAGGGTGGGGGTGCATGACTATATTCACGCCCCAGCAAGGTGCCCCTCCCCCCCGGTGTTTGCCATCGGAGTTGGGTTTTCGTCGCTTGGCAACGACATTTGTTTGTCAAACAAGCCCCCCCCTAGATGTTTGTAGAGTAGGTAGAAAGAGGGCGGGAAAGCCAACGTACTGCTTCTTCCTGGACGTGAAAAAGGCATACGACACCGTATGGAGAAATGGGTTGTGGAAACAACTGTCCAAATACGGGATCAAGGGGAAAATGTGG
>CACKRE030001089.1:12629-28347 GCA_902602495.3 Ectocarpus sp. CCAP 1310/34 | reverse complement strand
ATGTAAGGGCTTGAATGAAAGCTGGGAGCCGGTCAACTTCATCTCAGGCCCTTTCCCATCTTGGCGGGGCGTGGGCATCGATGTAACGACGCGGATATGTACAGGACACCTCCCAATAATCCTGCGGTGCCCCTTGGGAGGGCATGTCTCCGCATGTACAGGTCGGGTAAGGCCACCCGATGGCTTGGATGATAGCTGTGGATCATACAAGCACAACAAAGGTCTTTGGGGGTGTTTCGGAGGTGGTTGGGCCGAGTTATGGAGGAAAACGTGGATTTACCGAAGCCACGGAGCCCCTTTTTTAGGCTCTATCTCCTCGGTCCCGGCTCTGTTGTGAACTCAAAATACATTCCGTGAAAGCTGTGTCCAGTAGGATTACAACAAAGTTGGTTTGAGGTCGATCCGAGCTTTCTACGCCGAGTTAGACGTGTTGTCCCAAATAAAAATTTGGGACAACGTTGTCCCAAATAGCCGTGCCGAACATTTTAAGGGCAAGTGTTGGAGGTGTGGTCTAGAGGGGCACGTGAAGAAGGACTGCCTCTCTCGAGTGATCGCGCATCCTTCTCAGGCCGGACCGTCCGAGGAAGAAGATGATGCCACCGGTGAGAAATCCGACTTGGTTTTGATGTCTCTGTCTGGCATGAGTGAATGGAGTAGTGCTGAGTGTCTGGCAGCGACGTTCGACTCGGTGATGAAGCAAGTCAACAGCGGTGCTAAATTCATGAGTGACTGTTTGGTTGCTGCGCAGAAGGAGTGCTGTATCGAAGATTGGTATGCAGACACAGGCACTGCCTTTCACATGACAGATTCTCTTGCTTGCCTGAGGGATGTGACGTCTTGCCACAAGACAAGTTAAAGTAATTGGTGGCGTAATGTGTGAGGTAGCACTGACTGGCACTCTAGACTTGGTGTTCGTGTCTGCTGACAGCGAGTTCTCGGTGGAGTTGAAGAATGTGCTGTACTCTCCCAACTCGGATACAACCTCTTCTCTCCTAGCGCAGAGTTTGACGGCTCCTAGAACCGCCTTGGTGGGCCCGACAAAGTGTTGACTGCCTTCCGTGGAAAAGTTGTGTTCCAGAACATCAATGGGATGCTTGTTGCGACCGCCTATCGTCTTGAGTATGAGGATAGTGATGACTCTGTTGTTGGGTCGGTGTTGGCTGCTCTCACTCCCTCAAACCCCAAGCATGCAAGCAAGATGGATATCAACGAGTTCCATAACATTTACGCCCATGCGCATGAAGGCTTGCTTCGTACTACTGCAAAGCAGTTGAGTGTTGGGCTGACTGGTATCATGCATCCTTGCACGGGTTGCTCGATGTCGAAAGCAAATAAAATTGAAGGGATCTCGCGAGAAACTAAAAATAGATCATATAAAAAGTTGGGCAGAATTTTTGTAGACCTGGGAGGGAAGAAGGGCGTCGCGTCCATCGGGGGTAAATACTACCCCATGATTATAAAAGATGACTACACGAGGCGTGCGTGGTTACATTTCCTCAAGAAGAAATCAGACGCTGGTAAGGCTTTCACGAGTTTTCTTGCGAGTGTGTGTACTGATGGTTTGCCGTCATTGGTCGAGATTGTTAGATCTGACAATGAGTTTTCTGGGGGGAATTCGCGTCCGTGTGCAATGAGCTCTTGATTAAGCAGGAGTTCACCCCGGCTCACACTCCACAATAAAATGGTGTTGCTGAACGTGGCTTGGGATTGATATAGGAGGCCGCGATGGCGGCTCGTATTATGGCAAAGGTTTTGTTTGGGCATTTGCAGTTGCCCAAGACTGATAGGCTCTGGGCTGAATCAATGCATTGGGCTTGCGAGGCTTTGAACCACACAGCTTGCAGTGGGAACCCTGACTCGAAGTCGCCGTATGATATGTGGTACGGTGAAGCCCGTCCTGCTAGACAGTATCCATTCTTGAAGCCGGCGTACTGCAGGTGGCAGCGACCCTCTAAACTGCTGCCGAAGGGTGAGAGTTGCTTCTATGTCGGCCCTTCGAGAGACCACCCGCGCGATTGCCATAGAGTGTTGACGAGGGGTGGGATCATTCAGGAGACGAGAGATGTGACGTGGGAAGCGCTGCCGTCTGAACTCCCTCCGCCGCAACCACCGCTGCCGATAGACCTAGAGGTAGCAGAGGAGGGAGGGGAGGGAAATGACGATGATGTAGAAGCTGAAGTGTGGCCGCTCATGGGTAGAGGGAAGCCCCCCATTCGTTTGCAGCCTAGCGCTCCCCCCTCCGGTGCAGTTGATGAGGTTTTCAGTGTTGATGCTGGTAGCTTAGGCCAATCCCCCTCTGTGTCGTCCGCGACTAACTCCCACGCTCCCTCCGTGTCTTCGCAAGATTCTGTTGATGACCAGGAGCTGGGAGGGGCAGAGTCGGTTGGTGATGAGTCTGTGGGAGGGCAGGATAATGAGGCAGTAAGCCGGGAGGGCAAGCGGTAGCTCCTCCAGCCACTCGTCGCCCCCGGCATGTTGTTGAGCTTGCTGATTTTAATGCTGCCCCGCGTGAGAATGATGAAGTCAGAGTAGGTAGGACTCGCACGCAAACCCGTGCAGTCAACCAGCAGACTCCGTCAGGCCTTGTTTGGTAAGAGCGGGAACATTTTCGTTGGCAGTAAAAGTACGTGATTGACGCTCGTTGGGTTTTCAAATGGAAGACAGACGAAACAGGGAAGATAACCAAGGCCAAGGCTAGGCTTGTGGCAAAGGGGTTTAAGCAAAAGCACGGGATCGATTATCTTTTGACTTTCTCGCCTACTGCAAATGCCGCATCGATTCGGTTGCTCGTGGCATTGGCGTGCAAGTATAATTTGGAATTACTCCACCTGGACATTGAGCCTTTGTTCAGTCGAAGTTGGATCACGAGGTGTTCATGAACTGGCTGTGGTACGATGTCAGGAAAAGTCGTCCGTTTGAACAAGAGTTTGTACGGATTGAAGCAGGCATCTAGGACATTCTACATGAGGCTTGTGTCGGACCTGAAGAGGATTGGTTTCGAGCAGTCTCTGTCAGACCCCTGTGTATTACGTTTCATGATGGGAGACGAGGTCATGGGGATGGTCGCGATCCATGCGGATGATATTCTGTATGCAGGTTCTAAGAGTCTTGCCGAGACGGTGGTAGCAGCGCTTGGTGATTCTCTTCCCACGAAGAATTTGGGTGAAGTCAAGTTCTTTCTTGGTTGCGCTTTGAGGCGCGACCGTGAGGCTGGCACGATTGAGATTTCTCAAGAGAGTTACAGAAGGAGTGTCCTCGAGAGATTCAATGTCGTTAGCACCAGCTCGATCCCCGCTCCCCCACTGTTGTCAACAGGTCCGTGATGGAGAATGAGGAGGCGGGAGATGTGCCGTTCCGTGAGGTGGTGGGATGCCTAATGTGGATCGCCTGCCAGACGAGACCCGACATCTCTAATGCTGTGCGGGCTGTGGCAAGACACTCCCACGAGCCGAAGTTAAGCCACTGGAAGGCAGCTCAGAAGATCCTGAATTATCTTCTGGGCACGGCACATCTTAGTCTAAACTTCAAGCGGGATAGTTCGGTAGACGTAGGGACTTTGGTGTACGTAGCTGCCGACTTTGCCAGCAAGGCCACTGACCGTAGATCCGTTTCTGGAGCGTTGGTTTTTGTGGCCGGAATGCTTGTCGTTTGGACTTCCAGGACGCAGAAATGCGTCGCTCAGTCGACTTCGGAAGCAGAGTACCTAGCGATGGGTGATGGTGTAAAGGAGGCTCTGTTTGAAGACGGAATGCTTCAGTTCTTGAGGCCTAGTGAGAAGTCTCGTGAGATTAAGGTACTAGAGGACAACGAGGGAGCGATTGCGCTTGCTGATAATCCGCTTAGCTCGGGGAGACGTAAGCACATCGACGTAAGGCACCACTTTCTTCGGAGCTTGACTGAGGAGGGTAGGATCAAGATCTCGCATGTTAGCAGTAAGGAGCAACATGCAGACATTCTCACGAAAGCTTTGCCGCGAGAGCTTTTCGAAGTTCACCGTAACTTTGTGCTTGGCTTGAGCGAGAAGTAGAAGTCGGAGGTCGTTGTTATTCGTCAAAGAATTGTTGGTCTGAAGGATACAGCAGCCCCTAGGGAGGGTGTTCGTGGTAGCGGCAGGTGTATCGACTCAATGGCGGGGTATATCTGATTGGACGACTTGACTAGCGGGACTGTCGTTGGAAGGTTACTCCGGTTCTGCAGGTTCCGCTGTGGAACATTCGTATATAAGTATCTGTCGAGCAATCTGTTGGTGGTTTGTGCTTTCCTCCGATGTATTTGTGGCTCGTAGGAAGAGTACAACTACCCGTGATCGGGGAATCGGGATAGTGTGATGTGATTCGTGATCGAGTTGTCGGGGTATTGCAACCGGGCAGATAGGGGTGCTGCACGCCCTCACCTTGCCCACTCCCATTCCAAACCAAATAATAAGACCAAGTCTCAACTATCCAACAACCTTCTCTCTACAAGCCACGAGTTTACCAACATAGACTATGGCCCAAATAGACATAGATACGCAAACAGATGTCCCACCTACACACAATTAAGCCGATAAAAACTACCTGTTGTATGCGAACAGATGTCGTCGTAGACGTCTTCACAACATTATTGTCGGATGATTCCTCAACGCTGTGAATGTGCATCTTTTCCCTGCAGTAAATAAGAATGGAGCGTATGCCACAGGAGATCGACTAGCGTACGTCATGGTGTATGGGTAGGACGACTGTCTGCACGATTAAAGTTCAGACGCGGCACTGGTGTATGCAACGAAATATATTTCCGCAGAAGGCCTCCCTTCCAGTTCTACCTTCGGGACGTGGGTGCCGAGGTTCCCGAAGGTGATGCAATATGGCGTGCCCTCCGAAGTTGTATCTCTCCCATGGGTGATGCAAGTGATGCCATTATTTTTTTTGTCACTCATTGCCCAGGATGCAAACGGGAGGATTCGAGAGAGTTTCGAATCCATGCTTTGTGGCGTTGGCAAAACTTTGGTCGAACAAGGGGGGGCTAAAATCGGGGGAGACGGCGTGTTGATCGGTAACGCTAGTTAGTGCTCGCTTCCGTACGAAACACCACGGATCCATCTCGGGCGGACCGTGAAACACAAGATTGGTGACATGCTGTAATTAGTTACTCCTGCTGCCCACTGACAAGGTATCGCAGAATGCTGCTCGGGGAACCAACTGTAGAAACACAGAGGCGTGCTTGTGATGCTATGAAGTCATTGCCAATTTATCGCGGACTCTTTGTCTATCATCTGTGGATAGATAGACAACCAGGGTGCACGTGAAAACTCATCCCGCACACCGGATCTTTATTTTTTTGTTGCCGTATTGCGACCCCAAAACCGAGAACAAAAAATTGTGACCCCGGTTGGGTCGTCTAGCTAGTAGAAGTGGAGGATAGGGGCCAGAGGGGCAGACGACAGAGTCCAATTATGGGAGAAAAACAAAAACAAAACAACAACACCCAACTCTCTGTTCTGCCGTCGCTCATCTTTGCTGCAGAGATATTCGAGTTTTGAAAATCGGTCCAGGGGGGGTGTGGCATCGGTGTGGCATCCTGTGCAGCCTACGGTGTTTGCTTACCACGCCAACCGTATATATATGGGGGCACAGGGCACATCATGTGTTACTGGTGATGACGTTTCATGCATTGACTAGGGTCTACTTTGAGCGGGTTAGATGCTATTGATATGCAATTTTTGTACGTTGAGGGTTTCAGCGACAGCTCGCTGAAAACAAAAATTGGGGGTACAGTGGGGGCTACGGTTTAAGAGCGCTCAGTTTCAGAGAATTGCCGGTTTAAGAGAGGTCAAGATTGCTAGACACACCCCTCTCTTAAACCCCGAATCTCTTCAACCTCTCCTAAACCTCTCCTAACCGAACCTGCCCCCCGACCCCCCACCCCCTATAGCCCACCAGCTGCCTCCCACTGCAGCAGCTCAAGCAGCTGTACAGCAGTTGGCCATCATAGCTAGCGAGAGACACAGCTCCCACGGATGCCTTGCGCCGCGGGTTCCCGCTGCCTGGCAACGCCGGACCATACACCCGGCCCCCCACTGTTGACGAACCACCCATGCCGTGTCTGCGGAGGCTACCTTCATGGACTGTGCGGTGTGCCTGACCCGGTTGGCGACAACGAGATGCACCTTGTTTGCCACGGATGTGTCAACTCGAGCAACTGCAAGGAAACAAGCACAGACTCGACTGCTCGGGCTGCATCTTCGAAGCCCCCTTGCCCGGACGGGCGGGCAACGTGGAAGGAGAAGCGAGCGGGTGCACTGGCAGCTTGAAACCCGTTAGCAACACCGCACGTAGGAAAGTTCGTGGCGCCGAAAACCGCAAACGACCGACGCTTGAAGACAAGGTTCGGGCGCTCGAGACCGACTCTTCGGCGGGAGAAGAGGGACAGCGTACGCAGCCCCTGGTCTCTCCTCGTCCGCCACCGTACGCTGACGTATCTAGGCAGTTCGGTGACCTCGAAGAAATAGCAGAGAGGTGCAGCATGCGAAGTTAGCCTGGATGAGCGAGGCTGGGTCAAAGAAAACGAAGCAAACATGCATGGCAGTTGGTAAACTCGTGGCTTCTGGGGAAAAGATGTTTTATTGTTGAGACCTTGGACCAGGAGGACAGGTCAAAAGGTGAAGTGAGCAAGGGTGAGGAGCACCACAGCACCGCAGCGCCGCAGCCACCACCCGACCGACACACAAAAGCAGAACACAATGATATCGGAACACAACGACTCAACAGACAGGGGCTAACGTACTTCACAACGTACCATGAACCCTCTGACTGATGCACTATCCACAAGAAACACACTCGGGGTAATGCACCATCCACGAAGAACATTCCCACAGAACGTTCCTTGCTGTTGTGATAATATGTGGCTACTCAACGAGCTTCAACGCAGACAGTCCCGCAATGCAAACTGTCCGATCAAGTTGTTCTACGTCACTCTGTCGATACACACAGCAGCAACAATCACGAACAGGCAGACTTCATGTAAAGTTGCAGAAGCTGCCCACAGGCGACGTTCATGGACGTCTTTTTTTTTTTTTAAAGGGTAGGGTGTACTACTTGTACTGCTGTGGGTGCTTGAGTCACTTGTCTTGAGTGTTTTGTGTGTGTAAATGCTCACGTTTCTGTGTTCTGTTGGCAGCTATATCCTATGATATGCACTGCTGTTTGTCGAGATGAGGTCGGAGTACACCTTGGAGACCAGGGAATAGTTACATCGTTTGTGCTTCGTACACAAGAAGGAGGGGTCACGCTTGGTGAGGGCCCTATAACGCACGAAAATATTGGGGAAAACAGAAGGACTAAAATACTTTTCATTACTTCCATCATGTTAGACCGTGATTAAAGACATATAATAATCGGTTTAAGCGAGGTTTTCCCTTAAACCGAACGTACGGTTTAAGAGAAAACCTCTCTTAAACCGTATAAAGAGAAGGTCGTGTTTAAGAGAGGTCTTCTGGGTGATGCACACCCCCCTCTTAAACCGTAGCCCCTACTGTAAGGCTATATAAAGCCACAAGCCTACAAGCAGCCTGTGACTGCTATAATTTACCGTCGACATTCCGAAGCTATGTTGTCGGAGCCGACAGCAATATTTGGAACCAAAACAAAAGGAGACTCATTCCTGGTTCCCGACTTTCGTGCGATAGCGTTCCGAAATTCGTCGGGCTATGCGAGGAGCTGTGTGGTTGGGCATTCTAAACGTGCAACTATCGTTGCTGACATGTCGAGGCGGTGAGGCGTAGTCGCTGGCTCGTTCTGGGCGTGCATGCAACACAAGAACACGGCGATCAAGCCGTTGAGAATGTGGCCCCACCTTTCGGTTCTTTGGTGGCAGCTTTCGGGGGAAGGCACGACGCGCGCGATGACGAAGCTATTGACTACTTATCACACACCTTGTTCTACTATGCGTACTGTAAGACTATATGCAATTGTATCGGTACAGATTTGAAAATATCCCGGTGTGTTGTAGTTGCTATTGTTCCTTCGGCACACTATTGCCGTAGGCCTAGTCTGGACTGCCAGTAAGTGGAACTTGCGCTTTTTGCGAAATCAAGGTTCTCAGTATTGTTCTGGCTCTGTTGTCTGTTGTGTGGTTCTCATTGCAACAATCACACAACACCTCTCCAGTAGCTACTGTAGTCGTGTAATACAGCAGAACAGGATTATGGTGCGCAACACCTATTATAGCTTTCTTCAACAATATGTCGTGACAGAATTGTCAGATGAAGGGCCGCCCGTCCCCGTGCCGGAATCTTGGCGTGTCGTGTCACGTACGGGGACATCACATCGTCGCAGGAATTGCGGCGTTCCGCACCTCGTTGACCATAGTCCATGGCATGGAGGCTCATTTTCTGTCTATGAAGTTGGACGCGTAGCACTGTCTCTGTAACCCACGGCCGCCAGAGGCTTTTGAGCACAATCGACTCCAAAAACTCCAGCCTCAGCCCCTAGACCTCTCGCCACCCGATTCCCTACCAATTACACCCTATCAGAGCGCGCAAGAACAAACACCACGTTCTTTCTTGAGCGTCATGGAAAATAATGCATTTAGACTAAGCGCACCACGTGAACAAAGAGCGATCCGACGGAAGCAGCCGACTGTGACTGTTGGCGTGTAACCGCTACGTGTCGCTCGTGATTTTGCACTACCGCAGTGTGCTGTCTCGTCCAGCGTTCTCCCCGACGCGGAGCGTGCTCGAAGGCTGCCGTGAACTGGTGGCCAGGGTTCGCGCCGTGGTGTTTCGCATCCCACATGTCAAGATGGACGACGTGCCAGGTATGTTGGGGTCAGGTTGCCATCAGAATGCATGATGCGCAGACAAACTTTCTTACGGCACCGTGTGTCGATTGACTCGGTCGCTCGAAAACTTCGCGTGAACGGGTGTGGAATGGTTTCAGTTTCGGGAATTGTTGCATACGTTTTCGCACTGTGAGGGAGTTTGTCGATGACCATGGAATACGCCGGCGCCTTTCGGATCTGTGCGGATTGCAGAATGTACTGGCAAAGACTGAAACGTTCTTCAACTTGACGCCATAATAACAACAAAGGTTGATTTCGAGATGCCGTATCACTTTATCTGCTAGGTAGCTCGTGTACGGTTGGGTGTGGGACGAAGACAAACGGGCAACGCTCGAACCCCAAGGAACGAACCTCCGATTGTTTCCTACGCTATCTCTCGCACTCGAATTTGTGGGCGACACGGTCCGTCACATACATGGTTTTCTGTGCAATGACGCCCGCGCGTTTTCCCAGAAAATGATGTTACTCATGCCCCACATACCTAAATTCTACAACGAACTGACCACCATCTTCGAGAGAAGCAGCCGTCCCTCGTCCGTCACCCGCCTCCGTACGCGCGCCTGCCTCCTCGAGAGCAGCCCGCAACGCGCGAAACCCCCTGGACGACAGCACTGACACCATATCGGAAGTGCTGAGCTACTGCGCAGAGAACGAATACGTGTTTCTCGCCGGCGTAAGCAGCAACTGGCGGAGCACCTGGGAAGCGGCAGGCCGCCCGAAGAAGACGAGCGTGTCCCTGGCGACCGCCACCAACACCAGGGTGGAGACGATCATGGGCCAGCCCTCCTTCCACGTCGCAACAAGGCACCTGGGAGGCGTGTTCTGCCTCGCGGCAAGCGCGGGAAACCTCGGCGGGATCCAGACTGCGGCCAGGGAGTCCGGGGACGGCTGGGAGTCCCTCGGCTCCGTGGTGATGATGACGGCGGAAGCGGCATCCGCCGGGCACCTGCACATTCTCGAGTGGGCGAAATCGGCTGGGTGCCGGCTCAGCGTCCACATTCTGCGGTCCGCCATCAAGGGAGGGCACCTCGACGTTGTCCGCTGGGCCCGGGACGAGGCGGGGGCGCCGTGGTTTCCGGACACGTGCCGCCTGGCCGCCCTCGGCGGACACCTGCACGTCCTGCGCTTTTTGAGGGAAGAGGGGAGGCCCTGGGACGAGCAGACGTGCACTGCTGCGGCCGAGGGAGGGCATCTCGAAGTCCTCAAGTACGCCAGGAGGCATGGCTGTCCTTGGGACTCCAGCGCGTGCAAGTCCGCCGCCTGGGGAAACCGCATACAGGTGCTCAAGTGGGCCCGCGAGCACGGTTGCCCGTGGGACGTTAGCGTTTCGCACGGTGCCGCGCTGGCTGGCAACCTGCCGATGCTAATTTGGGTGCGCCAGAACTGCTGTCCCTTTGACAGACGCACGTGCTCGTACGCGGCTCTCGGGGGACACCTGGAATGCTTGCAGTGGCTGAGGAGAGAAGGGTGCCCTTGGGACGAAGACACCGCTGCCTGCGCGGCACAGGGGGGTTATCTTGAGGTGCTGCGTTGGGCGGTAGAGGAGGGAGGGTGTCCCTGGAATGAGCGAACGTGCGCCAGAATGGCAACAACCCGTCGGCACAACGAGGTGGTGGAATGGATGAAGCGCCTTCCAGTTATATGATGATAGTGCCACAGCCTTTGCCCAATGCGTGTTTTTAGTTCACCCATGTTGTCCCCTTTGAGAGGCTCGAAAATAACGCCCTTTGGGTATTTTTTGTGCTGTTTGTTCCGGATGCTTGGAACCGCGCTGTGTTGCAGTTGGATCCACCTGTTCCCGCTGACAAAAATTATCGGACTCGATCCACGCTGGTCGATTCATGTCACACCTCACGTTGTTTACCCGCGTAGACGGACGTTAGTAAGTATTTTCGGAGCGTCCTTCGGTGCCATTCATATTCTCAATCTTCTTACAAATATTTTAAAGATAGAATTGAATTCGGGTTAGCATTTCGACGGGGTGTTCCGTCCGTCTGTTAGTTCTTGGTTCCAAGGAACACATGTATTTTTGGTGCCTGCATCGACAACCACACGATGGTCTATTGTGTGGCAGTTGTTGTAACTTGAGGGATAATATCCTACCGGAAGTACTGGAAGAAAGTACCTAGATGAGATGCCGCTTTACGGGCCATCGGGCTGCGTTCTCATTAGATTTACAGGGACGATTCAGCCAAACGTCGTATGAAACGACACCAAGCTGAGAAAGAACACAGAGTCATCGTCTGTGTACACCATGCGAACAGTACGGTCATCCGGAGGGCGATAACACGTGCAACGCGGGGGTGCCGTGGGGACCGGAGTTCCGCATTTATTAGTATTGGTTCACATCAATTCCGTCGAGAGAGCATTTCGTTTGTCGCGGGTCGGATTCTGCGCGAGCTGAATAGCCTCCTGATTGTCCCCACACAGCGTGTCCGGACGCTATCTCCTTCCTCATGCACGGAAAGTATTAGCAGTAAGAGAGAGGTCTCCACCCTAGTGGAAGATATTCCCATAGTTCGACAATGTGTCTGTAGTCGACAGCGTAATTTACCTGTCCTACGCCTGAAGGAAAACCACCAATTACATGTTCACCCCCATCATCAATCCACCAGGCAGAACCTAGAACCTCCTGTCTGCTCTGCCTTGCCCCACCTTTCTCTGAGACAATACTATGCCCAGTCCCTGTGCACTGTGCACCATCCACGCTCAAAAAAGTGCCCAAGTCGTAGAAAACCTTGCTACCGCTCGCTCTCACAGTATTGTTTGCAGTGTCAGCCATACGTGCCGTAAATAGCTGGTGTGTGTTGCCGATCACATGAGTGTACCAACTATCTCACCGAAAGGCCAACAACGATACCGCCTATGCTTCAGCGTGAAACTTCCACGCTTGACACCTGCAGGGAACGGGGTGTATTTCCAGTAATCGCCAAACTCTATGGCCAACTGTCCCGCCCTACATCTCAATCTCTAAAGCGAAGCACCCGGGATTACTACTAGTACGACCGTGTTGAGGTCCTCCTACCGCGCAAACCGACAATAACAGCTCTCCTCGAAAAAAAGAGTATGCCATCCAATCGTACACAGGAGCCACTTTCAGTACCACTCGTTCCTTCCCGACTTGGCATAAATTTAAGAGTTGCCCGCCTTGGTCCACACGACTCCGACGTAGCCTTCCACCGGAACTACCGGTCACGCGATCATGTTGGGGAGATCCGACTAGGATAAGCTTTTGCCAGAGAGGCGTGCGTTGGATAGAGGTAAATGCAACTCGTCTCGAATGCGTCAAGGAGAAGTAAGTGTTGTTGTAAAAGTCACCTCGCATGCACCTACACACACCCCATGCTGGGAGGGACGCCCAAGTATACCTAGCATAAAATACATGTAACATGCACCCATACTACATACCAGGTACCTCCAAATGACCCGCTATTCTATTTCACCATAACCCCATGAATGTATACGACCCATTCGCATGGTTGCAGGTTCTCTATCAGCCGGGAAGTCATATCGGCTTGAAACTTATGAGTATGAAGTCTGAGAAATAAAGAATAACGCTAAGGCTAACGGCAAAAAACACTTCCAACCTAATTTCATTAATTGATCATAACAGTAACGAGGTAAAATCGCACGCATTACAATAAATAAAATTTCCAAAAAAAAAAAATTAAACCAAACCAAATACCATCTGGTAAAATACCAACACCAAAAGGAGATAACCAACCACCTAAAAAAAAAGGCAATCAAGAGCCCAAACCGGTGAAACATTTAGCGTTTCCTGTTGTTGAGGTGCAACCGAAAGGCAATCTAGAGCGTTCACTAGGTCCGTGCAGCGTGTGGAGCGACAGAAAAGCATTGAACCACCCAATTACAAACCTGTAATAATGCACGCGCTAGGTCTGGTTTCCTCAGCTGGAACAGTTGGCGTCGAGGTCTGGAACATCGACCAATCATACTCTCTCGTCAGCTTTCCACGCGCAATGGTGCTCACAAGGGGCGCAGTACAAGCTCGCCGACATCCCTTTTGAAAACGGCGGCACTCTCGTCGCCGGCGGTGAGCGCATCGATAGAAGCAGCTATGGACACGGCGATTTCGTCGCCACCGCAGAGTTCCGCTCCAGCAGGGACCGCCTCCTGCAACAAAAAAACACGCACGCGCGATTAACCCACGACGCCTTCAAACAAGTCAAGCAAATCGGACGGTAAAAACGAAACGCGCCTTGAAACGAACGGCGTTGGCATGTCATCCGGAGCATATAAAGTGTGCAAAAACAAAAAAGTATCTTGTTGTTTCTCGCCGTTGCTATTACGTGGTAGATGACAACGGCAACATTGTACTAGAAAAATACAGGATGCATCAACCACTTATCAAGCTTCTGTTGCTGTGGAAATGGGTCGTTTGCCTCAAAAGAAGAATGCTTAAGGCACTCACCGCGTTAAAGCAAATAATAATGCGGTCACTTGAATCCTACGTTGTAGGAGTATCAAGTACGATCTATCTACTGTAGCACCGGACAGGGCCATGGACAAATCGTGCTCGAACGGTTGTCCATACAACGCATTCTAGTTGTTGTGGTGGACCAAGAACGTTAGAAGTAGCGTCAGTGATAGGGTTAGTCCTATTGACGCAGACGCCTTTCTTCCGTGGTCACAGGCGAACCGCTCGAAGCCGAGCGCAGACCCAATACTCGCACAAACAGTGCTTGACAGCCGACCGAAATAATTCTACATACACTACCTACAGGCGGAGGGGTACAGAATTCCCCCGGCGGGCAACGGCGATCTTATCGTCACCACCATGAAATTGTTTCATCTGAGCATAGACGAGGGAGGATGATGCATTCTCCCGCAACATTCGTTTGCGATGGCCAATCTTCGGCAATTGAGGGGAATACGCTTATTAGGGCTAGTGTTCCCGCTTGCGAAAAAAAGAGTCGAGCGAGAGCAAGCCAGGAATGAATACGAATGCTGAGAAAAAACGACCACCAACAACTGTGCGGGACCATTATGTGGGCACGTGAATGCGCAGCTGGTGTTTCCTACATGCCCGTATAGATGCAGCAAGTAGACGACACTTTCCGGCGTGGAGGGCCATATTCGTCGCGATATGGGTACGGACTTTGACTTATTGGGTTCCTGATAATGACTGCGTCATGACCTGATCATCACTCGGTCATGACTCGATCATGACTCGGTCGTGACCCCGACATCGAGATGGATTATGACTAGGTCATGACCAAATCAATTCTGGTGCTTCTGAACAATGGATTTTCTGCTTTGGCATGGGCATGAAACCGATTGACAAATATTTCGTTAAACCTTGCCACCCCAAATCCACACGATAGGTGCTAGGTTTGTCGCTGGGTGGATAAGTTCTACGCTGGTGTGCCGGCATCGGCGCTGGGTTGGCGTTGATGCAATTAATCCAGACGGACCATCGGGTCATGGTTGTGTCACGATGGAGTGATGACATGATCATTTCTCTATCGATCATGGTCCACTCATTGTGCTCCGATTATGACACAGTCACCACTCGGTAACGGCACAACCATGGCTACACCATGATCGGGGCATGATCAAGCAGTCTGGCCGAATAATGATATTCCTGTGAAAGTGACCCGGTCATGACTCGGCCATGATCCGGTCATGATCGGGTCACGGAACCGGGTCAGAACCGGGTCATGACCAAAATCACAACCCGATCATGACCGCGTCAGGGCCCAGTGATCGGATCATGAAGTCATCACTGGGTCATGGTTCGGCCATTACCCGGTCATGATCGGGTCATGACTGAGTCGCGACCCGATCATGATCCGATCACAAACTAACCCAATGGTGTGACTCGTTGAAGTGCTACTTTGCAGAAAGCTCACCTCGAAGTGTAAACCGGCCCACACGCGGCTGTCTCCACACATCTGCGATATCTCGGTCCAGCTCGAAAATTCGAGTATGGGGCCGCCGAACTCGGGGGGAGGGAACCCGATTGGAGGATCGATGATGTCGTTCCCCGCCCAGAGCCGGAGCGCACTAGCAAATCCCTGACATGGAACAACATGTGGTGTGTAGAAGCCAAGGCGTGAGCACGACAAATAGTGTTCGGCGAAGTCCGACCTCTTCAGAGACCCACAGGGCCTCACAGTCATATCTTTGGGTGCTGCGGCAACATCGTTAGCTCCGGTCGTGTCCACTGATAGACACGCGTCGAGTATTTGAGCAATCATTCTAGCTTTTGAGGCGCCGGGTTTTCCGCGCTGCCCCGTTTTTGACGTACGCGGAAAACCACGCACATCCAACCCGAAACCTAGTCCAACCACACATCGAGAGATATAGCGGAAACGATGATGTGGCGGAAGCAATGCTCCTCTACGTTCTCACGACAGCCGTATCGCATCCTCAATTGACTCTATTGGCCATCACGGTCTAGGAGAAATTGGCTTACCTCGCAGATGCACGAAGAGCCCGACGGGTATTCACTGTGAGGCATGGTGCGAATGTACGGCTCCTGCAGCAGATGGCGGCCAGGGGTGGGGCAAGGGTTGGTTCGACGCACTGCTTGTGTAGCTGTTGTTTTCGTCGTTTCTCGTCATCATCGTTGCTGTGGTTCAATCGATATGATCGTGTTCCAACGACACGTGTGGGAGTCGACGCTAAAACTTTCTTCCACGATAGAGGGAAAAATTCGTTGGATCAGGACGATGCAGATGAATGCGCAACTTTGCGAGTACACTCAGCGGCAGAAAGAGAAAGAGCGTAGCAAACAAAACGCCGGCAAGACCTTAAACTTTGTCGGCGGAATAGTGTGTATCAACCACGTTCGGGTTGCGCGATACTGCATCTTCTTCTGAGGTCGACTCAGGTGGATGATGAACACTGTTTCTCTTTCTGGATCGCCGGGTGCAAC
>CACKRE030001088.1:35572-50614 GCA_902602495.3 Ectocarpus sp. CCAP 1310/34 | reverse complement strand
TTTCATCGATAACTGCGCCAATTGGCGACGTTCTGCAAAAAAAACGAGTGCCCAAGCCTACTCCTAATAGGTGAACACTTCTCGCGTCGTTGTTTCCTTGCACCAACCCCTAAGCCACTCGTTCACACCCGCTTTGTCCTCTCTTTGCGGCGGGACACGTACGTGTGTGTCGGTTTGGTTCTGCTGCTACGTGTGTGTCGGTCGGTTTGGTTCTGCTGCTGCTGTGTTCTTTTTTTGACCTCGTCCACACCGAGTGGCCAACTTTGGCACGTGTTCAGACCAGCTACCACGCATCTCCTCCTCTACAGCTCGCGGCTTTCACTATCTGCATATCACAGAGGGTGTTCGCGTGTGGTTTGCAGACCACGACATGGCGTAGTGAGGAGGGGCTCGCGATCGGCGACAACTCGCGTGCTAGTTCAAATATTCTGCTGCTGCTGTGTTCTGAGTGGAGGGGCATTTTTTTCGACTTATTCATTTATTAACGCATACGGAGTGCTGACAACAACGATTCGCATCAACAACATCGCATCAACAACATTTCGGGTGTGTACCAAAACAAAAGCAACACATATTCACGGGGGGCGCACGACCCAGCCTACTGCAGGTACTTTCCGCAGCAAGGGTTATGCTGTTGTGATGGTGCGCGCGGAAAAAACTCCTCCCACTCGGGGTCTAGTATCGCGAGAAGGGTTCAGCCGTCCCTTTCCATCGTCAACCATGCTGACGTCGAAGTTTGGTAGTCACGAGAGCTTTTTAGCTGTACTTCGCTTTCACCCGCAAATTTTGTAAATATTTCACCCCATCGGGATTAGAACTCACGACCTCTGCGACTAGCGTATTACGAGGATACCACTAGACCACCGGGGCAACCGTGGAAGATGCGCAATCGCGTCAGTCACATAAGGGTTAAATCGGGGTCAATGGTATACCGTATATGACCCAAGATAAAACACCCCCTTGACCAATTTTCGAAGCTTGATTTCTCAACTGCGGGAATAGTCACAGCGCTGAAAACGGTGGCGTTGAAACCGTCTTGTCTAGTGCTTTTCGAAAATGTATCCTTTCGTTTATGAATCCTCTTCGTCGTGGAGTAATCGACCTTTGAAAATCGGTCCACGGGGGTGTGTTATCTTGTGTCATATTCGGTATGTTGTCATAACCATTGAGCGGGCTGTTGGCTCGTTGTTGGTGAATCTCTGCCCTTCGAAATTTCTCAGAAAACGCCTTGCGCCCACAATCGCTCACGTCACCTTAGACTACCCCCTTCGACCAAACACGATGCCACGTCGCCCATCACCTGTTACAACTTACAACTCGTCTCAAACCACCTTTTTCAAAGCAGGAGCCTGGGAGCCTTCGTCCGTTCACGCCCAGCGTCTCTTTAACGTAAGTGGTGGGTGTGTGCATGGCAATATCCATACCTCCGAGGAATGAAAGCAGACCTGCAGGCTTCTTGGACGGCAATGCGTAGGTCATCCCACCGAGAATATGCATAGGATAATCGTGCAACACTTGCTCGGAGCTCAACATTCCCCAACGCCCCGTTGCTTCCCTCAGTACCGCCGTGTCATCGCTGTGGGCTCAGTGCTTAACCATCGTCAGCAAACACCGGGCGCCCCCACCCGTATTGCTCGTAAGCTCTCCCCGTGGCTGCCGAACGATGTGGTGAGGCAATGAGAGAGGGGTGGGCCTGTGTAGCGTACAGGACACAAACGCGTATTGCTGATTTGAAGCGGATTGATTGGTGTGTGTTGCAAGTTCTGAAAAACTTCTGGGACAGCGGACACCAACAGCGGAAGGGGGAAAGGGAGAGAGCAGAGAGGGAGGGAGGGAGGAAGGAATACCGGGAGAGACAGGCATTTGGGCTCCAGCACTCATCGACGAAGGCACCCACATTGTGCATCGTTCATGGTTGGTTGTGGTTTTGGCGCTGACGAGCCGGCACACACACCGGAAGCTGCTGTCTTGAAGGTTGCACTTTTCAACAACAACCATATACGATAGTGATGAATTCATAGGGGTGTATTCGGAAGGGGGACGAGGGACGTACTTGGGAGAGACATGCTTGAACCGAGCTGCTTGAACTCTTGGAACCTTTCACACACAAGAAAGACGCACACAACGGCCTTTTGCTGGCTTCTATTCTGATTCATCATTGTCGGCAAGAATCTAAGGTACAGCTGTAGCATGACGTGTGCTGTTCCCTCGTGCAAGTTGTATGTGTGCAAAGTTTATACCGCACAGCAGCACAGCAGGATGCAAAACTGCCTTGTTGAGCCTGTTATCCACAGGGGAGTTATCGTTGTAAGCTGTCTGGGAAACTGTAGACATACAGGTAGCCTTTCGCTCACGCTATGGATTCATTGCTAACCTATCTTAGACGTATTTCTATAGGTAGAGATGGATTTGTTGTGTGATATCAAGAAGAAAAAAAAAAATAGGCATGCTGCTTCGGACTCACTTGATGAAACAAAACATGGAAAACAACCTTCCGATCTTCTGGCTGAAAACATGCTTTGGATGCCTTATTCCAAAACAGAGAGGGAATTCACGGAGCAGGGACATGCATCGGCAACCCCTCCTTGTGAGTAGCTGCGTCGAGAATATGGTGAAAAAAACTGGAATCATACATACCACATCCACATCAAGTGCTGCCGCGCATTTTCCACACTTTCTCCGAATTCGGTGGAAACTTCGGAGAGCAAAGCGGCTGCAATGCTGCTCCTATTCTCGATAAGGCCGAAAATCGAGCGGGGGTGTACTGTGTGCCTAGCTTTCAGTAGTAGATAGGTGTGTTTTTCCATGGATTGCTTCTTGTTGTTGTTGTTGTTGTTGTTGTTGTTGTTGTTGTTGTTGTTCCGATCTCCCTTCCCGGCGCCTTCTGTCTGCACTGATGTACCACTTCACGCGGTCGATTCCCGTTGTCAGTCAAACTTACCCTACAAAGGGGTATACACTCAAATACAACGGACCTCACAAAACAACAAAGAAGCAGACATGGTCAGGGGCCCTCTGCTCCCCTCTACACGAAATATGCAAGGTACAAAATTTATGACTGAGATGTGTAATCACAGGCAGCTCTTAAGGTTCCGGCGGTTAGCTGTCTTAGGGTCCCCTGTACTGCCGGCGGAGTGTTCCGTGTCAGGTTCTCGCCGGTCAGGCAAAGTTGGCAAATACTATCCTCCCAACCAACGAAAAAGAAAAAACATGTGCACCTTATTCGAGGGGAGGAAATCATGGCCCCGTGCTTCCGACGTACTCCCGGACTTCCAGTAGGATGCTGTAGCTGCATGGAGAAAAGAGAGGAACACCTGGGAAAGAAAACAAAGAGAGGAAGGAAACAGACACACCCCATTACCAACGAACAACCCGCATGGTAAAGGTCGCGCTTCGCGCTCCGCGGCTGATTACAAGCATGGCATCGCTCGTGGGGGTTTCGTGCACATGGTGCAGTCATCGGAGAAAGTTAGCCATGGAATTTAATCCGGCACATGATCATGTCACTCGGCCCGCCTTTTCTCGTTTGCTCTTCCCTCGTCGTCTCGTTCATCTGCTGCCCCACTTCCGTCCCATTGGTTGTTTTCCATGTATCTCTTCTATTGTTTGGCTCGTTGTCACGTTTAAGTGCTCGTCGTCGGCTAGTCTCCTCTTCATCCTTGTGCCAGGAGTTGATGAACGTCTCAGCTCCTTGCAGCACCCCCTTATTCGACGGGACTCCCCGCTCCACCTTCACTGCTCCCGTCAAAGTTAGTGCCGGGACTCCGAAAACACATGGCTCGTCGGACGTAGATCCGTGCGTAACCCCGACCGCCTTGAAGTCGCCCCGCAGGCACACCTCCCAGTGTTGCTCGGGTTTTCCCCTGCCTGGGCCCGCCCCTTCCACCAGCTCGCCGGACATCTGTCGTTTCGGGAGTCGCCCATCCGGCTGCCTTGCCAATGCCCCCACGGACAGGCCGTTGCCGAACAGCGACTTCCACGCTCTGGCACCCGAGCCTCTTCAGAGCCTGGGCGTAGGAAAGCTGCCGGTAGTAGGTGCCCGTCTTGTACGCGACAACTCGCAGGAGCAGTCAGTGATACATGGACCGCGGCATCTCGTGGTGTTCGCAACGTGGAACCCATGTCATGCAACCGTGCAGCAGCGCCTCCATCGCCACCGCCTGGAGCGGGCGGACCTTCAGTCGGAATGGTGCTCTCGGTCTGTCGAAGGGCTCCCGGTAAATCTCCTGATGCATGCCCACGCTGCTCTGCTGCTATGGTTGTTTGCCCGGGCGAGGTCGCCATGTTTATTGACGATGCCACCTAGGCACCGCATCTCAGTCGACTGAACGTATTTCTGCCCCGCTGTTTCGATGATAAGCGGTGACGGCAGTGGAGGCGGGGGGAACAGTGGTGTTGTCTGTTTGTCCTTTACGTGCATCAGGAGCATCTCCGTCTTCTTCTCCGATACCGCCAGCTCAAACTCCCGGAACACCTTCAAGATGACGGTCATCGCTCTCGGCAGTCCATCGGCAGGCCTCGATACAACGCCGCCGTCATCGACAAACAATATCCGGACATGCACACTCTATGGAGGGAATCCTGGGCGCTAGATTGTCAAGTTTTCTCCAGAACGTACGCTTGCTGTCGGCGGTGACGACCTCAGTTGAGGCGTACGTAGCAACGAAAATGACCGGTCTGCGGTGGCCTGTCATCTCAAACCTCGTGGCCTTATAAGACATTCATCAAACGTCCACGGTGAACGTGGAGGTCTTGCGCACTGACTCCTGAACAGCTATCCCCACACCATGGACTCAACGTGCTCTTTCTGGGGTTTATTTGCAACAACTCATTTTGAATAACTTCACGCATGTGGCCGTTTGCCCATTATGTTGCTGCTTGCATTCCGACCGTGCGCCCCCGAGGAACTCCTTGATCGCTTGGGTGGCTTTTTCACCTGTGATTGTCCGCAACGTTGATTGATCGAATTGCTTGTACACTATCCTCGAATATTGTCTCGCGTAAATATGTGCAGGAAGCCCGACGCCGTTGTTCCAGAGCACCGCTGGCGCGCACGCATGGTCTGGGTGTCCCTCTTGGTGGGCATCACCGCATGTGAGTAAGCATCCTTCTGTATACTCTTGTCACCCCACTGGGGAAAATTTCTCAGCGCTCGAATACCGTATCTATCTTTGAAAAGTCCTTTCTGCGCATGCCCTAAACGACATATGAGTCGCAATTTCGCTTGTACCTTGGAATCGCTGGGTAGATTGCGACACGATTGTCGCGCAACCCCCTTTTATACGCAGCATATCATTATCTCTGCACTTTTCTGAAGCGGGAAACTTCAAAGCGTCCCGAGAGACTATCTGCTTCTCGCCCCAAGTGACGAAGCCGTCCAGCCTGCCATCTGTCGTATGTCGTGTGGAAGGTCAGCTGGGTCGAAACGATTGCTCACTTCCATCCCAACTCTTCTTCTTCGTCGTCTTAGGTTCCATCCGTCTCCCCTCTCCCCCTCTTCCTCTTTTGTTTCTAAACGCATTTTCTTTCCCTCCCTGCCACGAGCGTCTTCCTTTTCGCCAGCTGTCCTCGTGTGTGCATGAAATGTTGAGTTGGCCGTGTCCAGTGCGTTCGGATGTTTTCTGATTCTCCAAGCTCAGCGTGTAGCGTTCCACAGTTTCCCGCAGAGATTCGATACGTACATTTCGGGTGAGCATTGTGCACCCTTGGACCTCTCTCCACCACTTAGGCCTCTCCTTCTTTTGCTCCCTCCGTCCCTTCGGCTATCCCTCTTCTTCTCCCTTTCTCGAACGCGAACAACCCAACGCAGATACCATATGGCTGATCTGGAAAATATTCGACGATCGTGCCAATCCGAGCACCAGTCTCAAGATCACGGTGAGGACATACGTACTCCCCAACCTTGTTTTACCTTGAAGACTATTCTGGTCTTAAATTAACCTTGTTCATCTCTAACCCTTATTCTGGTCTGGGACGAAACCAACCCTTCGGTTCAAATGGCACAGATCTACCTTGGGTAGTAAGACCTGAGCTGTGACTTGTGAGAGTGAGGCGTGTTGCTTTTCTCTCCATCCTGCTCCATCATCCGACGATTGTGCTTGGTAGTCGCTCGGTATCCTTTTGTAAATTCCGTCAATGTGGTGTGTCCGGGTTGCTGTTTTTTCCGATCAACTGGTCGGCACATCCTGCTTCCGCTTCCGCCCCACCAGTACCCCCGCCTTTGCACGCGTCGTCGGTGCCACCCGTGTGGACCAGAATGACCTCTTCGCGTATCCATACGTGTTGGTGTGCTTCTACCATGGGCAAGGTTGCGGGTTCACGGACACGAGCGTGGACACGTGCGTGTCAACCGCCTTGACGGAGAGTACGACAGTATATTTTAAAGACGACTCCTATGGCGACCTCGGCGCGTACGCGGTGAGCTTGTGCTTGGATGTTCCCCTGGTCTTGAAATGTGTGAGGAAGGTGCCCACGTAGACGACCTGGGCGACGCAAGGCCGGATGGATCTAGATGTGGATCGGCCGTGCCCCGAACGTGCGTGCCGAAGCTTGTTCCTTTTCGGGGGTATTCCATCGCAGGAACGCATCCCATTGCGATGCTGCCGTCGTCGCTTGCTTGCTGACCAGGCGCAATATCTCGGATAGGTGATTCAAATCGGGTGATGTCCGCTGAATGCCTCCCTTGCCACCGACACGCCGTGCCATCTCAGTTGGGCAACTGTGTCAGCTTCGATCTGGGCAGCCTCGAGTTTGGAGATGACATCACCACAGAGAATGACGAAGTAACAATCGATGTAAGTGAACGATGTGCCTCGTACCTCTCGTCGGCGGCATGCCACAAGGTGTAGAAAATAGATAAAAGGGCGCGATCACCTGTTTTTCAAGAGCGCCGTGAGCCGGAACCACCAGAACCCAAACCTCTTGGCATTTCGCCTCCGCCTACGTAGATTGACGCGGCTTTTCGTGACGGAAACGACAACAATATCCATGGCTTGACCCGGTACGCGGTAGGTGCACCACGCCGTTTGGTAGTCTTGGGTCATCCCAGATACTCGTGGTATCTAGCAATCTTACAAAACGTGCCCTCTGTGTTTGCTGCCTGTCACGTGTCGCGCCTCCCGCGTCTTTCGCATGCAGATGTGGTGGATTCAAAGTGACATGGCATCTGATGAGACCGACTACTTGTGAGTGGCGACGTCAATCGTTGTGAAATCATGAAGCGTGCCTTGGAATGTAGTCATTTCGCTAGGGAAGATTGTTTGCATCGACAGAGAAATGACTGCGTTTATTCATGCGGTATCTGAGGTTGTTCTGTGATGTCTCCGGCCGGAACGGGAGCACCGGTCTTTGTTGGCCGAACGCGAGGAGGGCCCACGCTATTTTGGATTGTGCGATCTCCTTAGGTGCAAGTTTGTTTCTCCGTCTCCTCGATGTTGCTCTGCTCTCAATTATTCGGACGACGGGAAGCGTTCGCCGACAAATCGTGAGAATACGTTGTCGTGTCGTTTTGATCGCCATGGGTTGATTCGTCAACCGTGCATGTGCCTCTCCTGATCTCATTGGCCTGGCATCGTTTGTCTCATATCGTCTTCCTGCCGACCGCGGGTTTGGCGCCGCCATTGCTGTTGCCGCTACTGCTCTGTTGCTACTCTTGGTGTTGTGGTCGACGCTTTCACTCAGCGACCACATCGGGATGTACATGGCGGAAGAGGAGCCCACGGAGAGCACGTCGTCCTTCTTGCACGTGCCGTACAGCCGAATCCTGCCTGATGTCGAAGTAATTTATACGGTTGCAGAGCTGGTACGGTACTGCTGCTACCGCTGTAACGTAATTCCTTCTGTTGGGAACTATGACGTACCGTCTGGCATCTATTGGCCACGAAATCTACGGATGCTTTGTATCATCTGCTGTATTTTCCGGGACATACGGAACCTTCCAATTTTTCCGTCTATCCTACGGATTATCCTTGCTTCGACAACTGCTTTGAGCCGCGGATATCCGTGTGGACTTGAGGAGATGTTTATTCAGGTCCGCAATGGTTGTTTTGCTACACGTCGTGCTGTGCAGCATGCTGACCATGTCCTTGGGTTGTCGCTGGGTTGTTGCTGGGAGTTGCAAAGAATCTCCGGACGGACGGCGCGCCTTGGTCGAAGGTAGGCCCTGCCCATGGCTGACACCATCGCCGGCGGCCGCGCACGCGGGGGTGGGAGAGCTCGTGTGCGTTTTCGACGCGTTCAACGTCCAATGAACAAACGCTCTTTTGCATGTTGCCTTCGCCTTTGTCCCCTTGCCCGCCGAACGCTTCTTCGCTTAGCTTTGCATGGAATCAATGTGTGGCACGTAACACCATTTGAAACGTGTATGCGTCGTGGACAGAACAGGGGCATGACATGAGCGGTTCTTATGGGCCACTGATTGCTGTCGAAAGAGCTACGTCCCCAACGTCCCTGGGCGCAATGTCTGCGTATACATGTACGCGTTGTTGCATGTGTTCGGTGCAGATTTCCAAGGGGCTGTCTCTGTTGTTTTCCTCTTTGACTCGCGTGTTTGCCCGCAGAGCATCGGCAAGACCACGAAGAAGGCGCTCAATGGAGACGTGACGACCACCTTTCCCCCCCTCGTCCTTTCGTCGTCTGACTACACCGCGAACGAAGTGAGAAGACAACGGGCGACGCCTGACTTTTTGCGCCCGTTCACGCTCGAAAACCTAGGCCTTGGTCTGACGCTCGTCGTGCATTCGTTACCTCGGAAGCGTAGCGTGGTTTAACCCGACCATGCTTTCGCACCAACCCAACAACCAAGTGGAGATGGTGACCGTGTTTTGCCCTCAGATGTATCACCCGTGAGTTGTCCAGCTGCACTTCATACCGTCGTCTGCATCGAATGCGAGGAAGGCGGTCTCCCCAATAGACACGGATCTATCACGTATCGTCTAGCACCAACTTGTACGTGCCAGCGACGAAATATCCGTATCTACCGTTGGGCAGGAGGGTTGTGAGCGGCGTATTGTTGGATGCGTTCATTTTTCTGTCCTTAGAACCTTGGCCGAGATCCTCCCCTCGTCCATTTTTCCTATTGATGTTGATCTTGCTGTCTCGTTCTCTTCGCTCCCATTGCGCGGATTGGCAACGTGTCCCTTTTTCGTTTGTTTCGTTTGTTTCAACACTCTCCGCGCAGACTTGGACAACATCGGAGGATGATGCCCTTTCAGACCCCGCGTACGGCAGGCTATTTCTCGTTATCGACCACGGGGATTTCTCACTTACCACCATCGCCGAGGTCGACCCGTTGAATATTGGCACCGTCCTCGGCAACATCGGTGGATTCTGGGGTAGGTGGCGGCGAATGACGTTACCGACTACTACGTGGTTGTGGAGGCGTTGACTCCATGATGCCCCCAAACACCTGAAGGAACGCGTTTTTCCGATTTGATGTTAGCGAGTCGTAAGATGCAAAATATACAACTGAACGCCCGCGAAACCACTTCATCGATGATTTTGCACTGGATACGGAGTCACAGGTATGGAGGTGGCGCAAAGCTGGGAAAGATTTCGCTACTCTCCAAAACTCTCTCCATGCCCTGGTTTAATCCACCCTCACACACGTTTCGGCTACGACATTAGGGTGTAGCCAACAAGGGCATCGAAATCTCGCCTCCCTGAGCTGCATCTTTTGATGCATCTCTTGGTGCGTTATCTTTGATTCATCGTGTCTCCGTCGTGAATAGTGATTGTAGCCTGGCGAAAGCAATAGATGGGGCCACCTGCATGGTGTCCACACCCATCGTTGTGCATCGGAGGTGCAACATGCATAGTCCCCGCAAAACGTGGTTCCTTCCGTGATGAAGATATCTGGTCTTGTCCAAATGCATCCCGCACTGTATATTGTCACAACTTCTTACCAAGCAACTAGCGGCCGTCAGAATCAGATTAGCCGCCCAATCAGCGCTGCAATAAGTGAGTGTGAATGGCTTGACTTGTTGCGCAACCCATCCTTAGCATCAACGTCACTTTAGTTTTGCTTTGTTTCTCAATCGGTTCTCGACGGAATTCATCCTCGCCACCACGCCCAAATTCATGCCCACCCCCCGCCCACATCCTTGTTCCGTGCGTCGATGGCTTTTCTGTCTTCCTGCACCCTTCAGAACTGCTGCTCGTTTTGTGGGGGCTCTTCTTCATCGCCACACAGGAGGAACGTAAACCAAAGATGAAGGCTCGGGACTTCGCCAAGACAGTCCAGACCGCGAAGAAATATTTCACCAGGCGCCGGAGCCTTTCTGTAGACTCTGCTGCTGCTTCTATGACCTCGGCCGTCGAACAGAGGCCTCAATGGGAAGCCGCGTTCCGAGGTGACACTGCCGCCGTCCCCCAGCTCGGCGGAGACAACACGGCCGTTCAGACTGTGCCTCCTGTGAACGACGGTGGCGCAAGCACTGCCATCCGCCGAGCTTCCAACGATAGCAGGGGCAACGGCAGCACGAGCAGTGCTCGTTTTCACCGCGCTACGGTGAGTTTGGGAGACAGGATGACCTTAGTTTCGTGAATCGACATGCTGTCGTTGTTGGTGCTGGCGGTTTGACTGGAACTGTAGGAACCTAGACTGGTGTTCCAGGTGCTCCGGCGAGTCCTTAGCTCGCTCTCGATTTCTTTGCCTGCTTGTGTGGGTGAACACAGTGAGCACGGCGTGTTCTTCGCACGTCAACATTTTCTTGTCCCCTCTCTGATAACCATTGCGTCCCGTGTCCGTAACCTATCGTAATGCCAGAGTGGGATGACTGACCCCCACGGTAGTTCCTCAAGCTTCAACTTCAGGCGTCCGGTGGTGCTAGACATGCCCAGACGCGGCTCGAGAACTGGCGGCAGCCTTCCCGAAGTACAACCACGCGCCCCGCCAAGCCACGATGAGATGTCCGCCAAATAGAACAAGGTCCTCCGGTCCAAGGTTGCACACGAATTGCAAACCCAGCCTGTCACTATCTCCATCTCAATTCCGTACCGGTGGCGGCCGATGTATCGGCGGATGACCCCGTAGACTGACCCGTAACACCTTCTTTGTGTATGAACGCCAGGGCAATCTCAGCGGCAATATTTCCCCTTCTCGATGGTCGCCTTGGAGCGGTATTGGACTGATTTGTGAGTATTGCGAGACGTTTTCATCTATTTGGTGTCAACTTTGTTCAGAGCAGCACAGGATGCTACGTCACACCGGAATGCGTCGCCCCAGTCAGGCTCATCTGCTTGTGGAACATGCACCGAAGCGGCTAAAGGCATGCAAAAGCTGCCGCGGGCAGTCTCTCGGCAATAACCCGTCTGTACTCTGTAGCTTCTATTTTACTTCTTAGTACGAAATTTCGAAGTGAATCCCCCGCTGATATAACTTGTAATAATCACCGGTGGAACCTCTGTCGTTGTACTACCACTAGCTGCGGTGTCTCGGCCAGTTAGAATCCGACACGCGTTTCTCTGTCGTGGGTACGTTGTTTTTATCATTTTGCTGTTGGATACGCTTTTCTTTTCGTTTTGTTTCCTATTGGGTATATTTTGAGCAAGAAATTTCGAATTTTTTCCCTCGCTGGCGTATGTTGTAGAATTCACCTGTGGTACCTCCGTCGTTGTGATACCACTAGCTGCCGTGTCGCGGCCACTTGGAATCCGGCATTTATTTGTTTACGTCCGTCGGTGCACATGGGTAACATGTTTTTTTTTCATTTAGCTCTTGGGTACGCTTTTCCTCTCTTTTTTTTACTATTGCAAGGGTATATTCGGCTCCTTGTTGTTCGCTCTCTTTGCATGGTGACAATTGTGCGGAGGTTTTCATGGAGCGAAATAAAGTCTGTGGATCTGGCGCGGTATACTGTAGTTTGGGTTTTGTGGCAGCAACATATATTGCCGTCCGCAGCCATGGTCTTTAGTGCACCTTGACGTGGTGAAAACGTCGAGAGAGACGAGCCAGAATGACTTGTGAACGGTGGTTGACCACTTTCCCCTAAAAGCCACACAGCACTTGCCCGTTGCCGTCTGATCCTTGTTGACATACATGATTAGCGCGCAAACTAGTTGTGTACCCTCGTCGGCATGTTTCACAGGTTCTCGCTAGTCGGTTCCTAATCCTAGCGGGTTACGAGGCGCCCATGATCCCGATGACTTTGTGGTTCATAATGATATGAAGCGGGTCTGTCTCTCTCGCGTTGATAGGTTCCGGAGTTGCACTTCACTGTAAGTACGAGTGAGTGCGGAGGAGGGGACGCGGTCATATGTTCAGCGTTGATTGAGTCTCCGAAGGTCCGACGGATCTGCGTATTTATCCCTACCTGAACTGTTGTAATGACGTTGTGCAGCCAACGCAAAGGAACAAGATAACTTCCCCCAAGAAGTTTCCCGACGCATGTATGCGTGCGCGAAACTGCCGACGACGTACTGTAGAGATCGTTCATTGCGGTACGGGGTTCCTCTCACGGAGTGCCGTTTACACGTTCTGTTCCTCTCACGGTGTGCCGTTTACACGTTTTGAGTCTCATGCACCGACAGCATCGGCAACACCAACGCGAGATGTATGATAGTGGCCGCCTACATAAAACTGCTTGAGATCTGTTCCACACTAAACGCAAAATAAACGAGACCCTCGGTCTGCGGACGCTTCCACAGCAGGAGTAGCTCAAATGATCGCATTATGTGGCAGGTTCGTCCGTCGGCTCTTCTCCTCTCGGGGAGCATAGAGTGCTGCACGCTCCAATCGCTACGTGCATACAGAGTACAGCGACGAAACAGGGGGTGCACACCCCATCGGCAAGGCAAGACAAATGAGCTTTGTTGCATATAGAGATGTGGTTTGTGAGGCGCGCGCGCCCACAGCGTATAGGCGGAGAGAGCGTATGAGCGGGGGGCGCGAGAGAAAAGATCACCACGCGGAGAAATCGACTTGCGCCGAATTCGAAATGAATGGCGGTTGGATGAAATCCAAGTGAAAAGAGGGGTGTTTGGCTCTGGCTGATACTTCTAGAGTCGACCAAGCAGGGGGGCGAAACGGTGGCAGCGACAACCTCGCCTCATATTCAGCCAAATGGGAGTCCATATGACCTGTCAATGTGGCCACAGTCAGAGCCCCAAGATTCAAAATCCTACATGAGCGTGTCGGCAGTCCAAAGGAATATATTTGGCGCTTTGAGAATGCTGGCGAAAAGCGAAGCCGAACAGCGCTATGCAGAAAAAGGCGCTGTGTCCATGGGACGGAAGGTGAGCAGCGGATCACAGACTGCAACTCTGTTGATGGAAATTCCCTGTCACGAATGTCGACCAACTCTGCTGTTTGATCAGTGGAACACTGCTGTTTCGATGGAAAAGTGATGATAGTCTAATCTGTTCAAAATGGAAGTAAAAAGTGATGGCCATCACTGTAGACTATTCGGTTCAATTGAACTTATCAGTTTTTTTTCCATTTTTTTATCACTACCACCTACAGCAGTGTACGACCCACTGTACGGCAAGCATCGTCAACCACCGACTGCGGCCACAAATTTCACCTTTAACTCCGGGGTGCCTTCGACCATTGGCCTCCTGCAACATTTTGCACGTAGGTGGCGAGTGTGTGACCTCGGCGTGCAAGCAGCTACACGTATGTACATCTTCACATTTGTTCTTCCCGCAAATATCATCGTTTGTTCAACCTGCCCTTACCATCCATCGTTAGCAACGAGCAGGCGCACATTGAACGTCAAATCTCGCCCTGGCTGCCGGATTATGTGGTGAGACATTGATAAGAGGAGTGTGTCTGGGTTGTGACACATGTGTTTACCCTGTTCGTGTGTCTGGATACGAGCATGGTAGATCTGCTAGCAGCACGGGGGGGTACGTAGACAGGAGCATGCGTATGCCGGAAAAAGGCTACTACGTGTGGGCCCCCTTCCCCAATGCGGGAGAGCCTCTTCTTCCCGTCCTTTCCTCGCTCCCGCGGGTGCCTAATCAGCGAGAGTTCAAGCGTGTCTTCTCCTCCCAAGTACGGACATACCAACACACTAGTGTTTATTCCCTCGAGGGAGTCCATTAGGGATGGCGGGCCGCAGAACCGGAGGGACCACTCCGCACGGCTCGCAGGCAGGAGACACAAATAGCATCGAGCAGATCGACAGCATGCGGTCTGAGATCAGTTCGCTGACATAGCAAATGGGCCAGCTGGTGCAGCTGGTCGGAGGACTTGCTGCACGTATAGAGGAGAAGTCCGGCGGTGCCACGGAGGGCGCCGCTGAAAGCGGCGGCGCCGTGGAGAGCGTCGCCACAAGCACTGCAGGTCATTTTGGGACCGTGCAGTACGACGGGAGCGCGCAGGCAGCGGACCTGCGAAGAGAGTCTGGTCCTTCGGGACGACACAGCGGCGAAGTAGGGGGTTCAGACCCCCAAGAGGTGAGAGTAGCCGCTGCTCACAATCAAGCTTGTTTCAGCAGCGCCATGGGAAGTGGTGCTATGTCTTCGGTAGTGCGAGCATGGATGGGATACCAAAGCGTGAAGTACACAGCGCCCACGTTTGGCGGAGACGCCAAGAGTTTTTCTTCGTGGTTAGAAGATTTTTTTATGGCAGCGAAGACAGCAAACCTTCTTGAGCTTTTCGAGGAGGAGGGGGCGGAGATCCCCGTAAACAGTGGGCAGAGCAAAGTCCAACTGTCCAGGTTTTACCCGCACGACAAAGTAGAGCTCGCTTTCCACGCGTGGAATTTCCTCCGTGGAGCTCTCAAGGACGAGAAAGACAGGACAATAATGAAGCGAGCTGAGTCGCCCCTGGGGGCGCTCCGTGAGCTGAAGGGGTTGTACGACCCAGAATCGTCCATGCAGCCTGCGGATGAGTTAAAACCTCTGACATCCAAGACGATCCCGATGGCAGAGAATCCGCAACATGCTCTCAACAGTATGCTCGCCACCGCAGAGTCCCTTTCGAAACGGGGCCTTGATGTTAGCGAAACCTTCGTTTTGCACCTCTTCTTGAATGCCCTCTCCAACGAGTACGCTTTGACCAAGCACGCCCTCAGACACAAGGAGAGGTTGACAAGGAGT
>CACKRE030001088.1:6983-28846 GCA_902602495.3 Ectocarpus sp. CCAP 1310/34 | reverse complement strand
GGTGAAAGTGGTGCTGCTGCTGGGCATGGGGTCGCCCAGACCGCGCCTGCTGGCGCGGCACAGCGGGCACCGAGCGGCATGGCCCGCCAGGCCGTTCACAGCAGGGTTACCCCCCTTACTGGTACACAACAGGGTATTCCACCTGGCGCGGTGATGATGCCGGGCTTCTCGGACAACGCTAATCGGCAAGCTCGTCAGGCGGCCTTAGTAAAGGTTCTCAACGACAAGCGATTTGGCGACGCCCCACAAAAAAAATGGACCGAGTCGGAGAGCGGCGGCGACGACGACGAGGGGGGGGGCAGCCCGACGTCAAGTGGCGGCAGCAATGTTTCGTTAGAGGACAGTTCAGCTCCGTCGGACATTGGCTCACAGTCGGGAGATGTCGTGTTCGAAAAGGAAATTCGGGAAGCAATGACCGGGGGAGGGGGAGCGGGCACGAGGACCACAAACCACGGCAAGCGAAAGGCGAGCGCCGGCGGCAGCGTCGTAGGGAAGAACAAAGCAGCAGCATCCCATCACGCGAGTGCCAAAAAAGACCGGGGCAAGGACTACCCACACTGGGCCACACACTTTCTGAAGCGGACATGCGGGCACCGCAAGATCCCGAGGATGTCGCAGAAGAGCAAGGGTGTCCTGGTGGCGGCCCTGCGATCTCTCGACGCCAACATGAAACGGCCATCTCCGTACTTCGACGACCTCGATGCTATCGCAGCCGGTGAGATGCTGGTATTGTGTAGATTCGTCGTCGATTAGAGTCCCAGCAGACGACACAGAGTATCGACAAAATATAGGTGGTTACTCTGCAATTGAACGCAGTGTGCGCAGAGGAAACAAAACAAAATTACTGCTGTGTGTGTAGTACACCTGAGGCTTCCTCTCATGCGAAGGCGTATTCATTGGCTGGGCCGCTTTCTCATATCCGGGCGTTCGCGCAGGCAAATCTGGACGCGGCAGCGAGCAGGAGGAGGGGGAGGAGGAGGGAGCCATCCCTGCGAGTGCGCTGTTTATGTTTCGAGGCGTTGTCAACATGGTCGCCCTAGCACGTGACAGAACCGTTTTCAGTCGAGGGTGTGGACTACAGTGTGGCGGACCTTTACGACGCCATGGAGAAAGAAGACAAACCGGAACTGGAGGATTCTGCCGGCGGGAGTTCGTCGACGGGTGGTGCAGCCGGACCGGACGGGGGTGGTTCCGCCGGAGGGAGTGGCAACATCACGGAGCGCAAGGGCCCACACTGCATGATGCGGCTCGTTGGGATGCTGTGCGAAGACTCCATCCGCCCACTTGTCATCAACAGCCGCTTGCAGGCGACCCGGCAGGAGCTGGACACCTCAGCAGTTGGGCCGCGGAAACATTTGTGGACAGAGGTCACCGACCGCTTCCGAGACCCTCGCCACAATGTGCGTGCTGGGGGTAGGGGGTTGACTAGTACGGATCGGACGAGAACGTTGTACATAAACAGCAGTCGAAGTGTATGTTGACAACACCTGCCGTTTATTGATAGTTAGTTTTAGGCATGGTTCTCAACACCTCATAACGTCCACGGACGATCGCGCCATCGTTTTAGGTAAAATGCCATTAGGTATCCAACCCCAAGAGCGGGTCAACCTGCTGTTGACGTCTACCGGTGAATTATGTAGTTGTTGCTGACGCCGACGACCACACTGCTGTAGATACTGCTGTAGTTGCTTCGTTGCCTATTATAGTGAATGACATTGAAAACGCGCTGAAAAATTTCAAAAGAATGCACTGATAGCCAGACAATATTTTCTGCCAGAAGAAAATAACAGGCCGGGAACAGACCGACATTGGGCCTTCCCGCGAAAGAGGTGCATTCCCCCCGTTCTTTTTTTTTTCGTATCGAAATCGAGTTCAATTTCTCGCACGTCCGGGGGGCGTCATCTTTGTAGGTAGGTATAAAGAACACGTGTATGATCTGCGTTGCCCCTTCCCTCGCTCCCTTGCTGGATGCCTGACCTATGGGTGCTGTGGACGTTTTTCAGGTGAGAAAAATCGTGGACGACGAACAAGTGAGTCACGTCAACCCGAACATCATCCAGCAACCTAACATCTCGGCGGAAAAGATCACCAAGATGTGGTCTGCGGCAAAGGCGAAATGGAACACGCCTATTGCCAATTGGAAGAGTGAATCCGGCAACAACCAGCCATGGCTTTCATTTTGCCAAGGTAAGAGATGGGTGGCGTAGGGCTGGGTATAAAACAGCGTCTGTTTTCTCCAGGAACCTTGGGCGATTCTGTGGCCGTGGCGTCAATTGTGCCGATCGTACTTCAGCGTGTAAGTGCTGCTACGGTCGGAGTTTTGATATTGCACTTGGAGTTGTCGATAGTGTTGTAAAACGTACTCCCGGGATGACGTCCACCTTGAGGCCTGATTGAAGAGGATTGCCTGCACCATGAACTTTTATCGTGTATTTTGAAGCAAGACCAAACACCTTTCTAATTGCTCCATACAGACCCTCCCCGCCCGCGCTTTGCGCTTTGTTTTTTTTTTTACAGGGGACACGGACACGTACATTCTCGGTTGCGCAATCGAGAAATACCCCGAGCTTGACCAAGTGTGTAACAATCTCCTCCCGGAGGATGCTCAGCGAGAGGACGACGGAACCGGAGAGGGCGATGGCTGTACAGGCGGTGCCGAGCGCCGGGCGGCCGCCAAGCGGGAGGGCGCGAGGCTCTACGAGCAGAACAGGCGGGGGACGAAGCAGAAAAAACAGGGCAGAAGGCAGAGCGTGGCAGAGGCTACGTCGGTTGCCATGAAAACCGCACTCTTAGATATTGAGCCGCTCCTGCCACGTGGCGGATCGGAGGAATCTGAGTGGCGACTGAAACAAGAGGAAGAGGAAAGCAAGTCTGCTGTCCTCGATACCAAGGCTGCTGAATACGCTCTGCAGAAAGCAATGTGCGCCGACCACCAGAAATGTTCGGAGCAGATTGTGGAAGAGAAGGAAAAAAAGCGGCCGGGTTACCAGACGAGAGTAAAATTCATGGAACAAATGGTAGCAATGCTCGAGAAGGAGATGTTTGGAGGCCAATAACACCCACATGCTNGTAGCAATGCTCGAGAAGGAGATGTTTGGAGGCCAATAACACCCACATGCTCTGCTGGACTTGCTTCCGTGCAATCGTCGAAGTGGAAGCGTGTGGGCGTGTGCTCCCGTTATGCATGAGTCACCATTGTTTTTCGTAGCGTTAAGCACCGAGGACACGTGCGACTATGCAAAGACGTGTGAGTTTGGTTGGCAACAACAATTGAGAGGATGCCTTGAGGCAACAAAGGAGGATGAAGGATAACATGTGATTGAAGAACGCCGAGATGGTTGTGGTCCACGGGCAAGCTGCTGTGCCGGCAGTAAACGAACACAACAAGGGTATTTTTTTTTTTCCACTCTCACGGCAAGGCTTGCTTGTTACGAGGGCCGTGGCTTTTTTTTTGTTGTGGTTTCGGGGGGGGGGGTATTTTTTTTGTTTGCGCATGGTTGAGTCAGTGCCAGCAGTAAACGAACCCGAGGGTGTTTTTGTTTTTCCACTCTCACGGCAAGGCTTGCTTCTTGCGAGGGCCGTGGCTATTTTATTTTTTGTTGTGGTTTCGGGAGGGGGGGGCTAGTGTTTTTTTTTTTGCGCATGGTTGAGTCAACGTCTTCGTTTTTTCGTAGCATCGCCATGGAGGATATGTGCGCCTCCGCAAAGACGTGTGGGTTTGGTTGGCAACAACAATTGAGAGGATGCCTTGCTGCAACAAAGGAGTATCAAGGGTAACATGGGTGTAACACACCGAGACCGTTGTGGTTCACGGGCGAGTTTCTGCGCCTCCAACCTGCGTATATGCATGTCGTTTGGTGTTTGCCAGTCTGCAAGACTTGTTCTTGAAACCCAATACTACTTTGGGTGTTGGCGGTAACTCTCAGGCACGCTTTGGGTTCCACCATTTTGGAGCCCTGCAATTTTCGCCGTCTCCGCGCATTCTCACTCCAAGCGCAGGAATGTGTTGGCGATGGGACTCGAAACGACCCCAATTCTTAGTGGATGTGTGTGCGTCCCCTTCAGGTTTGCAACCTGGAGCAATGTTTTACCCACGCGAAGAAACTTACGTTGTATGATAGATACCATAAGGAATTTTTTGCGACCATCGCGGTTTCGTCTGGCGTGCTGCAAACCGAGATTATTTGTATAAGAATAACTCTGCACAACCAATTGAATGCAGATGCAATATCGACGACAACAACGCTTTCGATTCATACGATCCTAACTGGGAAAACAAAGACGAATATGCCCACGCTTTTCATGCACTACCCAAAACAAGCAGCCTCCTAGACCTACCGCGCCCCGGTCTCGTCCGAACACGATTCATGTCAACCCGGCGCCAACATACACATAACCAAGACCCACGCACCGGCACATTATGAACCACGTGTACCCGGAAACTCATGGCCATAACGCTTAACATCGACACCCACTAAACATGGCAGCGAGGATCAACATGTCACACATCACACCCTCTTACCAACACCAAAAACGCTTCCGTCCAGCGCCCTCCGCCCTCCACAACGAGGCAGTGCTGGGTATCGAGAGATGGGTACACGTGGGGAACAAGGCTTACAAGAGAATGAATACGGAGAGCAACAAGCATTGTGTCATGTACAACAACACCACGATTGACACCACCCACACTTTCCGCGATAAGTTCTCACCGTAAAATGCTTCGTAATAATCCTGACTGGCGACGAGGTTTCTCCTTCGTTACCCTCGCCGAAAATGACGTTTCGCATCCATTCCATCCCGGCGCACCCCTGGGGGGGGGCAAGGGGAAAGAGAGACAAAACAAAAAAAATAAGCCGCTGTTTGATGTAAGACTATATACTGGAGACGACATGGGTCTGCTGCGCTTCTGCACCTTACGAGAGCCTAAATAACTATTTCCACACTAATCGTGAAGCCGCCGCCAAACCGTAAATAGGAACCACCGTACCAGGAACAGACAGGGCTGGGCCACCTTACCTTCTTTTTCTTCCGTTGTCTCCCACACTGAGCGGCATGTACCGAATATGACACGCGATAACACACCCCCTTGACCAATTATCGAAGCTCGATTTATCAACTGCTGGAACAGTAACAGCGCCGAAAACGGCGGCGTTGAAACCGTCTCGTTCATAGCTTTTCGAAAATGTATCATTTCGTTTATGCACCCTCTTCGTCGTGGAGTAATTGAGCTTTGAAAATAGGGTGTGTGTTATCTTGTGTATTCGGTAGCCTACATATATTTGTTTCTTGATTTCTTCGCGGTGTCGAGGGTGCCGTACCTTGTGACCACGAGCCCCCATGGATGTTTTGGAATAGAGGACTTATGTGAGAACCACTTCTACAAGAGGGCTGGCAGGTATGATGCCCACCAAGGCACGTGTTGTGAACCAGTCCCAACGGTACAAAACACAACAGACGCTACTGCTACTACTTGTTGTAGCAGCGGCGGCGAAAGTGGACATGTCGGTTTATGCTAAAAATAGATTAGTCTCAGATACCCATAGCATTAAGATGATCCCGACGGCATGGTGGAAGCCACAAGTTTTTTTTTCGCAACTGGCGTGCTCTGGCGTGGCGCGCGTTGGTGGTCGGGGTGTGTGATCCGAGCCTGGGCAGTTTCTTGTTTTCNACAGACGCTACTGCTACTACTTGTTGTAGCAGCGGCGGCGAAAGTGGACATGTCGGTTTATGCTAAAAATAGATTAGTCTCAGATACCCATAGCATTAAGATGATCCCGACGGCATGGTGGAAGCCACAAGTTTTTTTTTCGCAACTGGCGTGCTCTGGCGTGGCGCGCGTTGGTGGTCGGGGTGTGTGATCCGAGCCTGGGCAGTTTCTTGTTTTCACACCTGCTGCTGAACCCTTCCTCGCAGGGTGCTCCTACCACGGTGAGATTTTTGGCCCGCATTTTTGGCGAGAAGTCTGCGGACACAAGTCCATCTTCCAAACGGATTTCTATCCAAGTGAGCCTCAGGGCGTGATGAAAGTGAGTTGCAAAGGGTAGCTAGAAACGCGCCCCGCGGAGCCCTGTGCACGCCAGCATACATTGTGAAACCCCGGGCAGCATCGCTGAGCTCTGCGCTCCTCTCCGACACTATTATCGCTATAGGGGCTGGTCTTTCAGCATCCATTTTTTTTTATTATAGGTCGTATACCATTGGGAGGGCTCCATGGCACTCGGGTGTCAGGCTTCGACTCATGGTGCGACGTTTCGCTCTCCGATCGTCTGAATGCTTGCCTGCCGCCGGAAATGTCTGCCTCACACGTGTGGAAGGCCGTTACGGCCTGCCGCCGAAAATGTATTGCTTGATAGCGGCTTTTCTACGGCGCTGCTTTACCCGTAAAAAGCGACAGACTGCCATACGTGTGGCGAGCCACTTATGTATGGTTCTGCACCTTTGAAAATTAAAATGATGCGCGAGGTACCTTTCGAATAGCGCCACTATCGCTGGTGTGGCAACTGTCGTTTGGGCCGACTACTGCAGCGGATGCACACTCGTTTGGATCGCGCCCCACACAACTCCACGGCCTAACGATGCCCTTGTGCCAGCACGAACGACGGGAGTAGTCTTGTCATGCGCTACTTTGGTCGCTGTCCAGTCGCTCATCGCAATCACGAGGAACGCAGGGATGGTTTCCGCGCGTGGCCACAGCATGGCAAAAAGAAGATAGGGTCCCAAACCAGACAAGCCATCGGGGGCAAAGACATCGTCAAGGACCGACGACATCGCCCAATTGTTGCCTGTCCATGGTGTAGAAACGATCGCAAGGAAAACCCGTCCTTTACGCCCGGCTTTCGGGGATCATGTTCTTCGTCCACCTTCGGGCCAGAATTCCCCTCACAAGGCCCTGAACCACTTGTCAACCCGGCACGAATCCCCACCAGACTTGGGTACAAGTATGGCATACGGGTACAAGCACAGCATTTCCAGACCCACACACTGCACACATATGTTCGCCAGGGTTTGAAACGGCAGGAGTCTTGTGGGGAGCAACAGGAGTTACTAGGCTCCGCACTGAACCCAGTTATCAAAACAGCGTAGGGCCTTGCTGAGGCTTCATGGCGGCTAGCGCTACAAGTACACACCGGGTACACAACGACAAGATACAGTACCCGCAGGAGGCACAACCATGTCATCGCACGTCCGACTGTAAAACACGAAATAAATGTCCGAATAAGATCCGAACATATCCTTTCTGTCACGCCGTGGGTACGGTCATCCGCACTCCGTCGTGCCGAATCGTACCACATGACGATCGGCTGCGGCTTTTGGTTGAACCAAGGGACCGAAGTTCGTTTCAATTCTTGGTTCTTCATTGGGGCCGCAGTAAGAGAAAGGCATCTCTCGGACCCCCGAGGTCGCTGCTAAACAGCCCGAAAGCCCTGTAAAGCATTAAGCACAAAGACAAAAACGATGTCTACGGGCTTGTCGTCGCCATATCCCAACGGCCAGACTACCTCAGAACAAGTCCGCGTCGTCGTCATCGTCGTCGTCATCGTCGTACCCAATCTCCTCCGCGTACTTGGGTTGCTTCTTCGCGGTGCGGCTGTTGGTTCGCCCGACTATCTCAAGGAACTCATCTACGGTGACCCCGAAGTCCGCCATCTTCTTCTTCTCCGGCAACGGCACCTCTCGCCTCGGATAGCCCTGCTCGACTCGTCTGTCCTCCTCCAGGCACCTCTGCTCCCAATCTCGCAGGGCCTGCTTCCTCCGCTTCTCCCGGCTTGTGATCGCCGGCTTGAGTTCCACCACGCGGCCTTTGAGCTCTTTCCCGTTAAGTGTCTCGATGGCGATCGTTGCCGTCAGCGGCTGGTCGAAGTCGACGAACCCGTACCTTGGTCAGTGAACGAGATGGAATCGCGCGAAGGTAGGTATGGAGATGTGTCCCCCGCCCTTCGTGCATGGTTCGTAACGAGTACTTCTCTCCAAGGAACAGAGAAAACAAGCATCCGCAACCCGTTCCACAACAGTACAATCAGGAGACTTGATTTGAGCTCGCGAACGTGAGCAGGGTACTGTGCATGCTCGAAAAAGTGAAACGGACCTCCCTCAATGAAGAAGCACCCGATGTACTTGGGAGCCAGAGGGCAAGATATCCTACGGAAGTGGAACACGGAAAAATAGTGCGCTGAAGCAAGAGACGAACGCGCTTCGCGTGTGTTGTCTCGAAACAGGCCGGTTCGAATGATGTCTGCCTCGTGCTTTCGCTCGCTCACTCACCCCTTCGAGGTCTTGGCGTACCACTTCTTGACGAGCTTGACGCCGGCGACGGCACCGGCGGTGCTGCAAAACTCCGCAACATCATTCTCGGTCAAGCTATAGTCCAGGTTGGAGATCATCACCTGATCGGCCAAAAACAGCGAAAGAATGATGGCAAAACAGCGGGACGTCACAACATTGACACTACGGCGCGCGCCTGCCGAAACCCAGGTCAAGGCAACGCCTGTGATCCTGACGTGGTCCGAGGCGGAGACTGAGCTTGCAACGGTTATTTATGTCCCACCCTGGATGTGTGGCACGCAATCCACGCCTCCGAGTGTGGTAAAGAAGGGGGGATATCTACGGAAAATTCCTCGGTTCGATACCACTTTCCCATTATCAAGACGCTCAATCCATTGATTCAGCGCGGTTCGAAACCGCGATGACATCCGTCAAGTCACGAAAGGTTGGTAATCTGAACTCGGTCGCTGATGGGATTGCCTCAGATCCTAGCTCGGTGCTGTACATGTAGCGCGAGTACACAATCCTGCTGTGGGGTTCTGACGACAACTCAGAGTGGTGTCGGTCGTTCGTGGACAAAATCAGGATGTTACTCACGCCTTCCGTCGGGGCCAACACACCAGACAGCGCCGGACTCTGGCATGCCATGTCACTGTCACACGCTCTTGCTTAACATGGACCTCAGCGCATCTACTGGGTGAGGCCGAACAGCACCTACAGTACGTATGTGGGGGGTGGGCTAGCACACGACAAGCAAACACAAGCCGCAGTACAACCCCAGCGCTCGCGATTGCGGCCGGTATGGCGATCGTCCTTGAAACCGATGCGGCCATCCAAAACGCACTCTACTAGGCAAAACCACAACACGGTCCAGCTGTCGTGGCGGAGGCTCCCACTCTACCTTGCACGGTTCCTCGGATTCAAGAACTCGCTTCCGGGTGGTTACAACTCGCCCGATGTTGGTCAAGCCTGGTCCATTCTTGCCCTTATAGCTCAAGCCGCGTCTCATCGTTAGACCTCCCCCCTTCGGCCGGATGTAGGAATGACCGTGGAGAACCGGGAGTGGCCATGAGGGGAGAGGAGTACGACAAGCACGAGGTCGAAAAACCGTAATGGGTGTGCGTCCATCGAAGGGGCGCCGTTAAAAGGGGGCGACGGAGCTGCGGACAAAAGACACAGGTTTTTCGGACAGGAAGGCCCATAAGCTCATAACCGGCTCTTGGCAACCAAAACCAGGGCGGCGGCGACATTCAAGAGCAGCCAATAAGGCCCGTACAGCACTGTACGCCACCACTTCTGTGCCGATCACCGCACGATCTCGAGATACACCCGAACCACAACACCAAATGACTCTTCCGAACAAATCAGTCTGAACACTTGCCGAGGCCCCTGGCCCTTCTGAATCTGCTCACTGGGCCACAGCAGTGCCATCTTGAGAAGGAATTGAATGACACCATTCGTCACCCTCCCTACCAGCAACAGTCAGAACCGATTGCCCAGCTCGGATGAAACCCAAGTGTCATCCGCGCAGGCTTGTAGCGAACACCACGACCCCCCACATGGCACCCCAGCGATGGTGCTCTAAGACGTCGAAACGTAGTCACCCGTGTGTACGGCAGCCGGCACCGGGCCGGATGCGGCATCTTTGACGTGTAGACTACAGGCGATAGGGTTGGCATCTTCGACGTGTAGGCGACAGGCGATAGGGCTGTAGCCTAGGATACGTACACGCTTGTTTATGAAAAAATTTCATGTTTTTCAGCTTCGACACAATTTTCTCTGGCTGAAGCGAATCTTTGCTCACGCTTCCTTCTCGGGAACGGGGAGAATGTTGGTACATTACCGCGCATGCTCGAGGACAGCCGGTCATCCTGCGGCGCGTGTAATCGACGCTATGTATACGTGCTGGTTTGATGTTTTTCTTTGTGCTTCGGCACACGTGTAGTTGTATCGCGGAACCGAATTTTTACTCCGGCTTCCTTCGCAGGGCCAAACAGGGGGCACGTTGGTACATTACCGTGCAAGCTTGAGGGCCGCCAGTCATCGGTTGGCACAAGCAAACGACGCGTAAGTCGCCGTGACTGGCTCTATTTCTTGGGAAGGCATTCCGAACCAGCAGAGATCTTTGCTTGAACGATCAGAAACATTGTTGACTCCTGCTCGCTAGAAACACATATTCCCACACACTACGAGCAACCCGGTAAAATAAAGGAGAGGACGATCAACAACAACGGGTGACAGCGATCGGATCTGCAAACAGACTCCGCTAGCCAAAAAGCAAAACTACACCAACGAGTGCTTGGAAGGTCATGGCAGTCGCTGATGGTGCAAAAAAACAAGCTTCCCTGCGCATGACGTGCTCTGCAGTTTGTACGGAAACAGGCACTACCGAGCGTTGGAGGTACAGCGATAAACACGTGATGACATTGGTCATGTCACCCCAGGGAGAAAAGCCCACAAGCTCCCGAAGGGGAGCCTCGACTGGCTCTATTTCGTACGGAGGCTTTCCGAATCACCAAAGCCTTCGCAGAACAAAAGAAACACCTCTCTCAGCAAAAAAAGCAACACAATCGAACTTCTGCGCATCACACACACGTCCACACACACCATGAGCAACACAATAGAAAAGCAGCAGGTTACAGCAGCAGGATCTGCGGCAACGACATCGCAACCCTAAACAACATACACACTCACGCACACGCAAAAAAACGGCGAGAAAAAGAAACGGGTGTCCCCGCGCATAACAATTTTTGACGCTTGCAATCACTACGCTACGACAACCGGCGCCTTCGAACGTTGAGATACACCAGTGGTCCCGATATAACGCCGGTTGAATAATGCCGGGTGCCCGGTATAATGCCGGAAATCGGCCGGGTAGCTTTCTTTTCAGCCAGAATCGCTGCCAGTACATCATTACAGTGAACGGCATGCCCTGCACATGAAGTGCTCCGCTGCGGGTAATGCCGGAAAAAAATAATCCCACACATGGCCCCTCGTGTGTTGATGTGAAGATCGTAGTCTACGCTGGAAAAGTAGGTTAATATGACATGGGTGTGTCTTTTCGTACCGGTAGCTCCTGGCTTAGCTTTGTAGGTTTGGAAGGTGTTTCGTCGCGGGGGAGTGTCAAGTTTCGTTCGTATTTTTTTTTGTTTTGTTGAACAACAATATGGAATCACTGTGTACATGGATGATCAGATCTACAACTTAGTGTGCAAACACGGGTGAGTGAGTTGCAAACAAACGCAGTGCTGTACACCACGCTCCAACGGTAAGTTGTTATCGAATGGTGGGTGCCGCCCGTCCTACACACGCGCCTCTAATGCTCGACCGGGTCATGTTTCACACAGTATTCCATTTCGTGCACAGTGTTCTCCATGTCGGCCGATAGAAAGTGATACTGGTGTGTCCGTTTCAAGTCCCGAAACAGCACACGGCGTCGTACAAAAACTCCAACGACTGTCCTAACTGTGCCAGATTTCTCGATTCCTAAATGGTAAATAGTGCCAGTCTGGCATCATATCGGGGCTATCTTAAACAATGCCGGGTGCCCGGCATGTGCGTGTGTGTGTGTGTTTTCGTCCTATTTTTTATGGCGACAGTACCCCCATTTTTCGTGGTGAGACATGTACTACACTTTTCCGCTCATGTCGAGTACTACACTTTTTCAGTGTATTTTTTCGTACAACTACAACCATCCAGGGTCACACAGGAGGGGGTAAACACCAGGGCTTTTTTCTTCTTTTTATATATTTTCATGCCCCACGTTCCTCCGGTGCGTGCTGAATTATATTTTTATCGCGAGAAGGGTCCAGCCGTCCCTTTCCCTCGTCAACGGTGCTAACGTCGAAGTTCGGTACTCACGAGAGCTTGTCAGCTACCGTATATAACACGAGGCAACGAACCCCCTGGACCGATTTTCAAAGCTCGATTACTCCACGAAGAGGATGCATAAGCGAAACGATACACTTTCGTAAAGCTCTCGACGAGACGGTTTCAACGCCGCCGTTTCGGCGCTGTGACTGTTCCTGCAGTTGAGAAATCGAGCTTCGAAAATGTCAAGGGTGTGTGTTATCTTGAGTCACATCGGTATATTTCGCTTTTACCCGCACATTTCGTAAATTTTTCACCCCATGGGGATCCGAATTCACGACCTCTGCGACTAGCGGATTACGAGGATACCACTAGACCACCGGGGCGATCGAGTGCACAGTGCCGGCTAAGTCGACATGACCACGTACGGGCATTATATCGGGACCAAAACTTGTTTTAAAAGCGATACGATTTGTACAAAATCGAAAGTACAAGTCAACGTGCTTGACAACACATCGGCCATGTCCTCTTGCGTCGCCCCCGGGGGCAGTCACCAATGGGGGCTCTACTGCTGGTGCTACACTTATGTATAGTTTCGTCTCGCACTGATCGCCTTGGCGAGATTAATAAGCTGAGTCCCATCTTACCCGAAGGTGTGCTCAAAATTGATTACACTCGTGGTCCCGGTTTTAAACGGTTCCCTGTTTAGCGGGATGCCCTGAATAGCGGTTCCACAATCTCGCGACAAAAACCACATGTAACTGTCAATCCGGGTTAGCGGCGACAGCCTCAGTAGCGGCTATAACATTTTCTGGCACTGCTGTGGAAACCGGGACCACGACTATATGCAACGGTTACACCGTCAGTCGCTCCTCTGTTTTCAAGTGCAGCAGCACCCAGCGCGAAGGACATGTTTGACGTTGTTATGGGGATGACAATAAGCTCACAAAGCAACCATTGTCTTCGCCTTTCAGTACGGTGGGTCGCATGTATCTATGTACTGCTGTACCATACACATGTCTGTCACATTGTAGAAGAGCCGGCCAGCCTGCACGACTACAGCAGCTGGAGTTGAACTTTGGTGAGCTGCGTGGAGCAGCAGCACCGCACAAACGTCGAACAGACCAACACGGACTGGTCGTGTGCTTCATTGAAGAGATGAGGGCACCTAGATCACGAAGAGAAAGAACACGACTTCGGATGGCGGTCAAGACGATGGACCCAGCAGCAGTGAAGGTAAACAGCGCTACTGCCCACCTGTTGCGCTTGCTGTGTGGCCTGCCGCTCTGCTGTAGCACCATGACATCGAGTGTTAGAGCCGGTCAGTGCCGGCACGAAGCAAAACCCCTGGACCCGTGTCAACCCCGCTGCACCGCACAAGGCGGAGGCCATGATGGCGAATGATCTCCGTCGTACAGTAGGCATGTTCAAAGGCAAGCAGATGGCACGCTCGCTGCTGTTGACTCCCCTGTCCGGCCGACCTTTAGTGGGGGGCCGTGGATCACAATGCCAATTTTCAGGGGGCCTCATGCTCAAGCCTCCGTCTCTATCCTCAGCTGTTGTGCCGCTTCTTTATGCGACCGCTGGCTGGTCGGTCGTCCTCTGTCCACTCCTCATCCGCACCTTGCTTTCCGCCTTCCCCGGAGCCCCTCTTGCGACGCCATGGACGTGGGAGCTGACACCACCGTCGTGGTACCCCCCTCTCTGGAGCCGGTGGTGGCCTCTTCAACGAAGATGTGAGTGACCACTGCTGTTGATCACTCCCGGTCGTTTCGACAACAACACACAAACACACGAACCTCGTTTCTGGATCTCTAGTCTGCCAGATGTGCTTCGCGTTTTGGTCCGCGGACCGAGGTGTGCCCAACCCTTATCGCGAGTAAGGATATGGCGGCTCTCGTGCCATGCTCAGGTACAATCTCCGTGGGCTGTATGGATGGGTCGTATCGGCCCTGCTGGTTTGGCGAGAGTGTGTTCTCATGTATGCATACAACCATTAGTCTATACAACCATCACACAGGCCTGCCAACGAATATGTGCACCATGTTCACTGTGACGAGAGCGCGGAGGGACGAGAGGGATGGTGTATCGTGTTTGAGATATTCATCAACGACGACGATGAGTTGCACATTTGCGACAGCAAGCTGTTTGTGCTCTGACCAAGATGGGTTACCTCTGCTGCTGTACAGGGTGAAGTCCCTTGGGCGTACTCTCCACTTCATACAGCAGTAGTCATGTCTCACCTATTATTTTTTTCGTTGTTCTGATACATGGGATGGGTGTGTACCGTCAGCTGTCAAGCTCGCAGCGGTCGAAGGGGCCGCAGGCAGTGGTACTGGACACCATGTCATGTGTGGGACCTGAGATGCTCCGTGGTTCATGGTGTCTCATGTCGAACGGTGCGAAGCTGCCAATGGGCGTGCAGTAGTACCGGAATCGTCCAGGTGGTATTTCTACCTCTGTACAATGAACCGAAGTTTTTTTAACCCTTATGTGAAATACACCCACGAATGAGCTCCGTTCCCAGCTCCGATGGCTCTTTAATGTGACATTTATCGAACCGAATCGAGCCCGAATTGAGCTGTGGATACCTGCGTCGACGAGGGCTGGACTGGACGAGTAGACCGTCGAAAAGGAACTTAATAACGACGGGGACAGCAGCAGTAGAGTCCCCTACACAAAAAAACAAAGCTTGGGAGTTGCAACGTTGCCGAGCACCCGACCCGCGCTGTGCAAAAGGGACCGCAATCCAGCACGCAGAAACGCGATAATGAGGCCGTTTTTTCTCGTGCTTCTAGCGATTTTTCGCACGAGCTCTATGAACACTCCTGCTGTGGATTCGGACTCGGACCACCAAGTTGTGTTCCGAGTTGACAAGAGACAGGAGCTAGCTCCCCCACCGAGTGCTTTGGGCCGGAGGGTACAGGAGCACATCGGTGGGCCTCAGGCGCTCAGCATGAAGTGCAGCACAACATTGATACAAGGTGGGAGGGTTATCACCCCCTTGGCTGGAGCTGGTGTGCATACTGTAGAAGGGGATGGAAAATGCGGGTGGAACGCGCTGCGTGCGGGTCTGCAAGCTTGCCTGGGTAGAGCGAGGACTCCCAACGAGCAGCAAATGCGGGCAGCGGTTGCCCGTAGAGCCATGGAACATGTCGTCGGCGCACCCGATGTCCCTGAGGACTCGACAGCGGTACTCTCAAAAGACCAACTTGGGCGGGCCCTGAGTGTGAAGGTACCGCATGTTTTAGGGGATGTCGAACACGGGATGGCCGCGGAGGATAAGACGGTTAGGTGGTTTTGCGATCTAGCCCGGCAAAGTGCGGAGAAGTGGGTTGACATTACCTGGATGTCCTTCCTGGCCTCGGAGTACGGGGTGAATATCATGGTGTGGGAGCCAAGCGCTAAGCACGGCACAGTCCAGGCTTACTCAGGAAACAACACGGCAGGCATGTTCTTGTTCGAGAAAGAAGACAAAATGGACGAGGAAGGAGATCACTGGGTGCATCTACTCTATCGAGAGCACGCGAATCCATGGCTAGCGCGTAATCAAAACCATAACCTCAACCACTTCGACCGTCTGCAGCTTGGACACGATGCAGTTGCTTCCTTCGTCGAAGTCGTTGCATCAGCGAAGCTGCAACTAGGCACGGTGACGTTGATGCCGTCAGCGATTTACACAGCAGGCGGGGAGGCGGGAGGGTCCTCAATGGTGGGCGGAGAAGAGGAGGACCATCCCGAGTTCAGCATGGGACCTCTCCCGCGCGGCAGCAACAGCAGTAGAAGCAGCAGCGGGACGGAGGGGAGACAGGCTGGAGCGCGAAAGACAAAGAAGGGCAAGGTCGGGCCGAAGGTCGTGGTGAAGCGACCTACCGCGGGGCAGACAGCGGAGAACAAGAAGCTCAAGGGCAGGGATGCATCAGGGAAGCACAAGGCCGGGGTTGCGCCAGGGAAGAAGCGCGAGGCGGTGGTTGCGCCGGGGAAGCGGAAAGCAGGGGTTGCGCCAGGGAAGCGCAAGGCGGGGGTTGCGCCAGGGGATGGGAGAGGTGCCAAAAAAAAAGTCAAGACTACACCGACTGGTGGGAGGAACTCCTCGAAGGCCAACGGCAAAGACGACAATGCCAACTATGATTCCGACGGCAGCATCGGGGGGGGGGGACGTAGACCACAAGCAAACCCCGGGCGCCTTCGCTACAATGTCGCAGAACCAGAAAAAGCTGGTCACGGCCATGAAGAAGATTCCGGAGCGGGGTTACAAGCGGGCGTTCTGGCTGACCAACAAGAGGAGGGCGCTGGGTATGAAGGTACGTTTGTGTTCGGGTAGGCTCTTCTGTTGGCATTGTCCGCACGAACAGGCGGATCAAAGAGAAGCCGATAGAGATGATGGTAGTGTAAACTTGAGGGAAAAAAAATGAGTGCGCATCGCTAAATACTACTTCCACAGTTTTTTTTTTTTTCGCTTGGGATACCATATGGCGAGTACCCTATCCACAATGAACAAACGCGGATCAAGGTATGCACTTCCGTTCGGCTCGTGTTGTCGCTTGCCTCGAAGAAATAGTATCTTTACGCGTTGGTTAATCGACACCTCCCTGGTTGCTTGCATGATCGTAAGCATTGTTGAGGTTGACGCCTCTGTACCAGGCTGCTGTTGTTCAGCACGGGTGTGGTTTACATTGTTAGCAGCGGGCGACGAACGTTGAGTTCAGAGGTAGTATATAAATGCACGTGCGTGACCTGCCCACCCTGCCGGCCTATGTTATTACCCCTCGCTCCTTGGTTTCGTCGGTGTTGGTGACACCGTAGCGTCGTGCGTCATTCTTTTTTTGCACATTGGACACAACACTCCGGGGGTAAATTGACACACCGACCGCGTTGAATCCGCTGTCGACGCTGTTTGTCAATGACGTATTCAACACAGCTCAAGAAGGTCGCCGACGAGGAAAAGGCGAGGCTCAAGAAGGCGGATGAGAGAAACAAAACAAAACAGCATCGACCACGCGGGGAGGTGGAGGAGGAGGAGCGGCGGGAGAGGGAGGAGCTAGAGGAGCAGCAGCAGCAGCAGGAGGAGGAGGAGGTTGAGGACGAGGATGAGGAGGACGAGGACGTCGTGTGGACGGACCGCGGCATTCCTGATTTTGCGGGGACAGACGACCACAAGAAAAGAACCCAGCGGGAGACGGTCAGCGCTGCCTCGCTGTCGGCGTCCGCGCGCGAGAAACTGCCCTCCCTCGATACGTTCATGGACAGCCTCGACGAGTCCGGCAAGTTCCCGCTACATGGGTCGATGATGACGTGCTTCGACATGATGTTCCCGGACGAGGCGATTGATCTTTTTGTTGACAAGGTGAGCACTGGTTACACTGCCCGAAAGTAGATCCAATCCTATAATATGTTCAAGCACGCAGGTATTTCCGGTAGCGACGCATACATGGAGCGAGTGAAGAGCTCCAGTCAGTGTTGTGTATCATGCTTGTGGTTTGCAAGAGACGATGGAAGCTCGCGTTAGGACTACCTTACCAAATCAGCTCCCCACCTCCCACGCGGGGCCCCCATTGAACAGTGGTACATACACCTTCGCAAAAAAAGAGGGACTGTTGAAAATGGGTACTACGTAGGTGTGCAACAAAATAGTTTGTTGTGCGCCCTTTCAATGTTGTTGACGTTCCAAGACGCCTGGGGACAGAGTATGCAGATGAAAGGTGAATCGGACATGGTTGGTCTGCCACGGCTTGGGCCAGTGACAACACCTCCTCGTGTATATTCGGCGCGTCGGCGCGACCTCTAATGCGAATGCCATGCTGATCGTTTCGTTCCTTCGTCGTGTTGTCCCTGCCCTTTTCCGCGCGAAACGTGGTCTATTCGCAGACCAACAAGTACGTGAACCTTTGCACCACGCCATCACTCCCGGGAGCGAAGGACACGCGGAAAGCGCATCAGGTGGAGAAGACGAGAACTCTCGGCATGGTAACGCTGCCCGAACCCGCATTCGAGCGGAAGCACATCTACGGTATGCTTGGCATCACGATCACGATGGGGCTCACGAAGAAAACGCGCATGAGAAAGCACTGGAGTAGGTCGCTACACGACGACTATCCTCTAGTGAGGGAGTGCATGTCGCGCGACTTGTTCGAGCTGTTGTACTGCCGTTTCATTCACTGCTCGGACGGCAACGCTCCTCCTCGTTGGGCGGGCGAGGACAAGACCCCGAACCCAGAGTTCGATTCGAAGTGGCACATCAGGTCAGTTCAAATCCTCGTTGGACTTCAGGCCTTCTGACTGTAATTTGATTGATTTTTTTCCAACAGCTGGTATGGTAGCAAGTCGTGGAGTTGCCGACGTCTCTATCCCTCCACTTGGAGTATTGGCAAGTTCTTCGAGCTGTGGTAGTGTGTTAATGCGGAAGGAACTCTAGAGAGTCGGCGGGGCTTACACTCGCGGGTGACAGAGAAGTACAAACGTCAAGTTTATGGGTTGGGGCTTAGGGTTAGAAATACTGAAAAGAGAGTTGGAGGCCAGCCGCACCGCGACGCAAGAACCCTTGGGTGACCCTACGAGATGCTACTGCCCTGTCGCGGGCTGCCCTAGTAGCGAATAGGTGGAGGTAGTTGTGGTGTCTACAAAAGTACACTTGCCTTTATTCCTGCACTTCTCCCTCTCTCCCGCACTGTCTCCCCCCTTTGTCTTTTGTGTGGTGAAAAACAAAATGTCGAAACGGAACCTGGGACTGGCAGACCGGCGAAGAACGTAGCTCCCAGACCCAAAAGGGTTCAGCATGTCGTGCAACAAAAAGTAGATGTCATTGTCCTCCCCATCCGCCCCCCGCGTCGAATATTGGAGGCTGGACCATCGTACGGTTGGGACTATCATAGCAACGGTTCGCGTGGTTAGTGTGTAAATCACAGGGTGTGCGTTCGCATGTCCATTGATGTCCCACACATTTTTCACACCATTGTAACTAACGCAACACCTCCTTGCAAATTTCTGTCTTTCATTTCTTGACGTCGCTTCACCGGCAGAGAGCTGGAAGACATCTTGAACAACGCATGGACGGAAAACATGGACTTCAACCAGTGGCTGTGCTACGATGAGCAGATGGTGAAGACCGTGTCGACGTTCGCGCACTACCTCATGAGACACAGCCCCAAGAAGCCCATCACCCACGGTACGGGTTTCGTGTATGGTGTCGTATAGGCTATCCCTAGCGAGTCTGATCCTGTTTTGGTGCCGGACATCCGTTGGGAGGACTCGGTGGATAGTTGGTTACAGTTTGTTGTTGTTGTTGTTGTTGTTGTTGTTGTTGTTGTTGGTGTTGTTGTTGTTTCTCACATTTGCTCTATAGTCCACAAAAATGGGGAGCCCGTGGTCGCAAAAACCCGGCACATGCGACCCCGCGAGGAAACAAAACAAAAACAGGGTACAAACCACTCGGAACAGTGTCGAGACCTTGTATCATGTTCGGTTTTGAAGAACCTCATGTAGTGGGAATTGTGCTTTTTTAGTTGATCCCGCCCACCTTGCGTGGACAATGTATAACAAATACTTGGTAACTCCAAATTATCTGGGGAGGGATGAATGGTAGTGGTGTTCACCAATGACGAAACGACACATACACACGCTCAGCAGTAAAGCTCGCACTCCATCGTCCACACTCGCAACGTGTCCATTCAGTGGCATTCAGATTGCATGTTCCGTCCCAGTGATGCCATTTTTAGCGGAACATTGCGGCATCCCCTCGGGGATGCATAGGTCTCAAGTACGACCTCTGCATCTGCTTGTTTTCCTGGAGGGGGGGGGTTGATATCACAACACAATATTCGCCGGGGAACTCAAGGCCGCCCATGATGCCTGTAACTGGGCCACCCACGATGCCCTCGTTGCGTGCGTGTGGTGATAATCCGTAGGTTACATGACATGTCACGCCCGTTGGGCCGATTTTCAACGCCGGTTTGTTCCACTGCGAAAGCAATTGCGTTGCCCAACAGGGGGGACACTGGAACCGTCTCGTCGATACCTGTCCGAAAGTCTTTCGAGCTTGCATCGTCTCATTGAGTGCAAACGCTCAATCCACGCGTGAGCTGTTGGCGCGCCGCCTTGACAATTTGTTCCATCGTCCTTCTCTGCTCATGTTGTTGAAAACCCAGGCATGAAGCTGTTCGCGATCTGCGACATCGAGGGGTATTGTTTCGTCAGCAGCGTAGACGGTGGAATGAACGGGGACCCGAAGCTGAGGGTTTGGTTCGACTGCCCACTGGGGCGGACCACTCGCCACGTCCTACATGTCCTACTCGGCGCCTGCAAGAAGTTCGGTGACAAGATCGACGGCTCTGGCGCGTACATCGCAATGGACAACTACTTCAAAAGCCCGACCCTATTCGAGTGTCTCGCGAGCCACGACATCTTCGCGGTGGGTACGTGCCGGTCAAACCGAACGGGTGGTGCCGTGCCTTACTTGCAGAGCCTCGATCGCCGCCCCGTCGAAAGGGGAGAGATGCACTTTGCCCGCGCCGGCAATGTCGCATTCGTGCAGTGGCTAGACTCGAAGGAAATCATTCTGTGCAGCTCCATCCACATCGCCCAACCTCACGCCGCCATCGGGGAGCCCAAGAAGGAGGACAGCGACGGCGGCGATGACCACTTCGCACCTCTACCGTACAGGTAACCTTTCATTTTCGTTGTTCCCTAGATTCATGTCGATCGCTGTGTCGGGTGTTTCGCTCGTGTAGCCGTCGGTAAACTGGTTCGTCGTGTGATGGAGTCCTCGGTTTCGTGCTTGACAACATGAAGCGATTCGCGTTGGTGCCTTTCTTATTCGGTTCATCACACACGTTGCTTCCACCGGTCGGGAAGGTGCTCGGGGCTTGTGTATTGTTTTATTGATAGGGGCTGACGCCCCCTTTCCAGTGCGTGGTTCCTGCTGTGGAAAGTGTGTTGCCNTTGATGTCGGGTGTTTCGCTCGTGTAGCCGTCGGTAAACTGGTTCGTCGTGTGATGGAGTCCTCGGTTTCGTGCTTGACAACATGAAGCGATTCGCGTTGGTGCCTTTCTTATTCGGTTCATCACACACGTTGCTTCCACCGGTCGGGAAGGTACTCGGGGCTTGTGTATTGTTTTATTGATAGGGCCTGACGCCCCCTTTCCAGTGCGTGGTTCCTGCTGTGGAAAGTGTGTTGCCTAACCCAGGTGCTTCGTCTGTCCCCTGCCATCCCGTCCCCATCCGTTCATGTTCAGTCTGCGCAAAGCTGGTCAGGCTGGGAAAAGCTTGGAGCTACAGCAGCCGTGGATGCGCAAGGATTATGTTGCCAACATGGGGGGAGTAGACACGGCTGACCAGCAGAATGGGTCCCACACCCATGACCACAAGTCGTACACGAACCACTGGCGACGAGTGATGGAGGGCAAGTTTGAGCAGACGTTCACCAACATTTTTGTGATGTTCAAAAAGTACGTGTCCCTCTTGGAGGATCAGGCCAACAAGAGGATCAAGGGAGGTGGCCTAGAGCTTGAGGTGGTGGAGAAGTTGGATAGGGTGGCAGGTTGGGCAAGATGGAGAGGGCGGTCTGGGACGAAATGTTGTCGACGGAGCTCATGGCGAGGTGCAATGTTGGTAGACCGAACAAGGGGGGGAGACCGGCGGCGGTGACGGGTGCCCCGGACAAAGTGTGGGGGAGCATTTCGGTGAAGACTCAACGCAAATGCATGCACCCCGGATGCAAGAGTAAGACATCGAAAGGATGTGCCTGCGCGGAGCTTTGTGTTGGCAAACAGGCAGGGGACCGGGGTGTTTTGATG
>CACKRE030001087.1:12019-22830 GCA_902602495.3 Ectocarpus sp. CCAP 1310/34 | reverse complement strand
GGTGAGAACCCGGCGTGCTCCGTCCCGGCTTTGTAGGGATGCGAGGTCATTGGTCTAACGACAACGGCATGCACGACTATGAGTACACCCCCCCACCCCCCCAAATTCCCTTGTTCATCTCACCCGTCCGTGCTTGAGCTCGACAGCCCGCCTTCGGAACAGCGAAGGTTCGTCTTTTGAAAATCCTGCGAACAATATACCAGGTGCACCGTGGGCAGACATGAAGGCGTTATTGGGGTGCTCCATGCGATGCTAGTACGTTGGCGCAGAGACGAACACACGTAAAATTCGCGTTTGGAACAAGTACTTGCTCAGTGTGTGGGGGAAACGGATTCCATAATTGACTTGGGCCAAGGGGGGAAACGACGTACTCTTGTTGGGGGGGGGTGGGGGGGGAGCGGGGGGCAGAGAAGGGGCGGGAGGGACAGACTCTTGTCGGGAGGGGTGCAGGTGGTAAGCTGTTGAGCGGCAGGCATGACTTCTGCCGTGTTGCCACGGTCTTGTCCGGCATCCAAAGCATGTCAATAAACCCATGATGCTGATAAATCATGAATCCATCTTCCATCCACACGTTCACAATAGTGCAGTACATTGTGAAGGCTGCACGTTTGGAGAAGGGCTTTGCCACACAGGCGTGAGCACCACTATGATGGTTATGGTATGTTATAAATTGCACGGAACTTTGGCTCAGGCACCTCCCAAGGGCAACAGGCAGTGTCGGCTCAAGGACAAATGTGCCGGCAGAATGTCCCTCTGCTTGTCGCCTTCTGCCCTCTACATCTGAACGTTTGAATACAAGCCGATGTATATCTAATCCCCAACCGCTAAAACACCTACTGTTTTGTAAAACAGCAGTCAGTCCACCCCTTTTCTCACCTAGCGGATCAAACAGTCCCCCGCTCTCGACGTCAGCGCCGATCATTTCCCTTATGGACATTTCGATCCTTGCTGCAGAAGACGATCTGCTCCTTGTTGAGGAATGACAGCCATTTTGTGAGGGCCTCCTCCAGCAGCCTCTCGCAGCGTTAGGTCTCAATCTTCGCGCGGTGGGCGGTACGGCAAAGCCTCCACAGCCTGCAATGAGGCCAAGCATCATGAGCGTTATCTCTCGACCCATGGCGCTCTCTCTCTCTCTCTCTCTCTCTCTCTCTCTCTGAAGACGCAAATGAGGTGTCTTGGGCGTGCCTCCCACCTCCAAGGGGCTGAACGCTGAAGCAGGTGACCCTGAAGCAGCCAACAAAGAACCTGAGGCTTTTTGGTTCGGGGAAACCCGAAAGGTTTATTGCCCCGCATTTTTGTGTGGGAGCGGAGCGAGCAGTGGAGGGCTAGCTGCTAGTTGGCAGACTCCTACTGCTACAACACGAACCCGCTTGCTCCAGCAAAGATCAGCTAGAGCAAGGATCCACAACGACTGTCCCGGTGTTTTAGCTTGGAACTGGACATCTGTCAGGTGTGAGGGCAAGTCTATTTTCTATTTTGGACGCTCGTTGGCCGTGCACGTGACCACGAACACACGAAAACCAGCTGTAGCTGTGTGCTCGATGATCACCTCGCTTCTCTCTGTGTGCGACCTTAACACCGATGATAACAACAGGCCTCGTTGGCGTTTTGTCCCGGGCGATCCCCAGCAGCAGGAGTCATGGTGAAGAAGAAAGGAAAGTCGGGGCGGACGAGCCTGAAGCAGAAATACAAGATCAAGAAGAGGGTGAGAATCCAGGACGACGTGACGGCGGCATAATCAAAGACCACGTAACGAAGCAGCCATGTAGGGCCGCTGCTGCACCTGATGTAGAGTCATTTTGTGCAACCCTTGACCGTCAAAAGCATGATACCGTCAAGGAAGAAGCGAGTTCTTCGATCTCTTCGGGATTTCTGACTGCTACAGAAATGATACAGCGCGCACGGTGCCTTCTACCTTTCAACTGCTGTGGTGCTGAGCTATCGTCAAGCTGTCGATCACGTAGTTACTGCTTGTAAGAGATCTAGGCGATGCCGTCTACGTTTCTCTAGTGGCACCCGAGCCATGCCCATTGAAAAAAAGCGGACCAGGTAGGCTCCACAGACAACCCTAACTCCAGTCCTCTCTCAGGAAGATTGCTCTGATAACCACGTGCAAAATCTACGATGTTTTGGTGTTGATTGACATTCGCAGGAAATGTCCCGCTCATCGAATCCCTGCACTTGTCTGCTAAAACGGCAGTAGCCCCGCAGTTTCATACGATACTAGTGGTGTTGTAGCTCTGCTGGTCTGCCTGCCGACGATACGTGCGGCGAGTTCCGGGTAAGCCAGTGCCTTCATTGCTGTTGTGAAAACGGCGGTAGTTGCACCGCGTTTGTGCCCGGTTGTTGGTGCTGCCGCCGCAACCGCCGCCGCTGCTGCTTCTGCCTTGCCATAGGGCTGGTTGAAGCCCCTCTGCCTGTCTTTATTGTATTCCATCGGTCTTATCCTCGCCGAAACGCACGCTGGCACCCCAAGTGACCAGGGTCGAACCACTGAATATATTTTGCACCCGGTCATTGAGTGATGCATGTGCTCATCGTGTAGCAGTGTACCCGTGCTGTCTCCCGTGTGTTGAAACAACCAAACGTTTTGCTACGAACTGTAGCTTGTTCAACACGTTCCTTTGTCCCCCATCTCTTGGTTGAAAGGTCGCTGAGCATCACCGCAAGCAGAAGAAGGGCGCCAAGAAGAACCCCACCACCGGCCGCAAGGTGAAGGACCCCGGAATTCCGAACTCGCTCCCCTTCAAGGAAGAGGTGAGTTGCCTCTATCGGCGTTGAAGTGTCCACCAGCAAACATATTTTTGTGTATGTGTGTTTCTTCCAGTAGCACCGACCGCGCTAAGCGGCAAATCAACAAAAACATACGTCCGTCTCTAGCGGGATAATAAACGCAAACCCGCTTTCTGCAGTGTAGTGAAATGAGTGTTGACCGACAGGGCGGAAGCAGGAATTGGACCACCGTTAGGTATTGACCCAGATATACGTCGCTATTAATAGCTGTCTCCACGTCTCTTGTTAGTTGCATCATGGGCACTGCACCAGCAAGAAGCACGGTTGCCACCGCCGCCGCCGCAATAAATGTTACGCACCGTCTTGGGGGGTGTCAAAGTTGTCTCTGTCATCACCTTCTCAACGAATGCTGAGTGCTGTTTCTGATGCTTGCGCTGCAACTACTGCAGATGCTACTGCTGCTGCCGCTGCTGGTGCCACTACTCGAAGCCCTTTGCTTGAGCGTGTTTCCAACCCTTTCTCATATTTCTGCTTCGTGGATTTACTCACCCGCAGGTCCTGGCCGAAATCGCGTTTGCGAAAAAACGTGTCGAGGATCGCAAAGTTCTCGCCAAGGAAAAGCGAAGAGCGGAGATGGTGAGCCACAAGTTGGTACACACGCGTTTCACGTTTGCTCTCTTCAACTTGCAGTACCACGTCCCTCGGCTATTCTCTGTACCGAAGAGTTGGATGCGTTTGCTCTTCCATGTATACGGGACGATGCCACACCATGGTCGTGTCACTCACGCGTTGTATGCGGCATTCTGCACCAGAGGTAATATCCTTAGATGTTCCGTGCAAATACTAATATTTTGCTGATGTTTTCCTTTTGAGGGTCGGAAGTTCAGCCTTGACCGTCTCACGTCCACCCCCGTCTGATCGCACGTACCCCCCCCCGCGCGCTCCCATCACCACCTCAAATCCTTGCCGTGTGCTCACAAAGATGAAGAGGAGAGGGCTCACTCCAGACGGTCAGACGCTGGAGGGGCTCGTGTCCGGTGCGGAGAAATCCCAGGAGGAGTTCCAGAAGGTCGAGTCGGGAAAAGTCGTGGTGAGTTTCTGTAGGTCTTGAATGTCACTATTTCTCTCGAAGCCAGGGAGGAAATCTTGTTTGTTTCTGTCCGACTCATGGTCGGAGTTCCTTCGCAGAGTAACAGAACCGCGAGCGTTGGTGGACATCGCGAGCGATAGGTACAGTAGCTTGGTGGTTGTTGGGAGGGGGGNGGGGGGGGGGGGGGGGGGGGGGGGGGGGGGGGGGGGGGGGGGCGCACAAGAAAGGTTGTGCCGCGCGGCTTCTTGGTTGCTTGTGATCCGACTTTGCTGCTAGGAGTGTACTCCGTCGTTGACGTGTTTGGTGCGTGTATTTGTGTGTGTGCAGGCGGAGCACCAGGATGAGGACGCAAGTGTGCGGCACGGCCAGAGCTCAAGAAGGGCCTACTTCCGCGAGCTGAAAAAGGTACGTCACCAGTTTGGTGAGACAGATGCATTTCGGCAAGTCTGGGCCAGAAGAATGTAGGCATCACTCGTTTTGCACGCATCGCCCTCATGTAGCTCTCTTGATGGCCTGATGCACCCGCGGTGGTGGCTTCTAGGGCAGGAATGGATTGTTTTGTCTTGTCGAAGCCACGAGATTTTTTTCGGTCGTTCGTCTCTTCTCCGACACATGGTTATTGTTGTTGTGGTTACTGTTGTTTTCGATGTTGCAGGTGGTGGAGACGGCGGACGTCATTCTAGAGGTTTTGGACGCGCGGGATCCACTGGGCAGCCGCGCTCAGGCGGTAGAGGCGGCAGTGCTGTCGAAAGCCAGCAAGAAGCTCGTGCTCGTTCTCAACAAGGTGCGTCGGAGGTGTTGGTGCTGTCGGTGGGTGCGCATGTTATTGCTAGCATGCTCTGGTTAGGCGTTTGTGTTGTGCTGTTCCTGCTGTCATCGTCGCTGTCGTTGGTGGTGGTGGTGGTGGTGGTGGTGGTGGTGGTGGTTTTGCTGCTAGGTCGTGTTGTTACTCTCTGTTGCTGTTGTTGGTTGGCGGCCGCTGCTGTTGTGTTTCACTTTTTGCTGATCGCCGTTACGGTACTCTATCTCAACTCACAAATATCCGTTTGTCGCTCTTGCTCTTTTTTTAATTACTAGGTGGACTTGGTGCCGAAAGATGTGGTCGCGAAGTGGCTCAAGCACCTCCGACGGTCCTTCCCCGCTATCGCTTTCAAGGCCTCCACGCAGGAGAGCTCCTCCTCCATCAAGCAGACCAAGGTGAAGACAAAACTTTCGCAGACGGTGGAGGGAGGGCATGGAGCACACGTTTTTATTGAGGGGGCAAGGAGGGGAGGGAGGGGATGATCAAAGGGGTGGGGAGTACGGTGCACACAACTGTACGCTATCGGTCGATGTTGCATGGTTTTCATTTAACAAGACCCACGCTGAAGCTCGTTGAAACCACGATAAGAATCGAGCATAGGCCAACCGCGACAAGAGTCATGCGCAGGTCTCTCTGAGTCGCGTGGAATCTCCTCCCTGTTGATGCTGAAGTGCCTTGGGTCGTGAAAGGTGTGCCAATCTATTGGGTAGGGTAGGATAGGGTAGGTCAGGGTCGATTGTTTTTGGTCATCGCGGAAAGATAATCATGCCGCATGCCTGGTGTTAGTTCTTGTGGGACTCGGTGAAACATGAGGTGTGCTTGTGCTCCACAACTTGAACCTCGAGTTTTGAAACTGTCTAGTTGGTGGTCTTGCATTGGCCCTGTGTATCAGTAGCGAGCTCCAGGTACCTCGAACGCCCTGGTGCTCGTTGTTACGAGATGCCGTGACCCGTGCTAGTGGGCAACCGCCGTGCGTCTTTGTTGTTGTTTTTGTTGGTCTGGTTTTGTTGTTGCGGCAGGGCTCAGCCGATAAGGCTGCGGATGGAATGCTCAACCGGTCGGGCGCGGTGGGCACGGAGGCCCTGATGGGCGTGCTGAAGAACTACTGCCGCAGCCTCAACCTCAAGACGGCCATCACCGTGGGGGTCATCGGGTACCCCAACGTCGGAAAGTCTTCCCTCATCAACTCGCTAAAGAGGTGCGTGCACGGGGAAAGGGAAGGGAGAAGAGAAGGTGAGGAGGGCGAGATTGTGTGGTGCGCGAAGAGAACGAGAGGGGTAAGACACACAAAGTGGGTGTGTAGGACGAGAGAGATGCCAATTCTCACAATGCGCATGTTCACAAGTTGGAGCCATTTCAGTGTTCCGACCGCCTGTGCTTGTTGTGTGTCGTTACAGAGCTCTTGGTGCGTCATGTTCCTTACGCTGGCGGCCGGAGGCCGCTCCTATTGTGTATGTATGTGTCTTTTTCGATAGCATCGACCGCGCTAAGCGGCGGACCAAGGAGAAGACGTCAGTCTCAGTGCGGTTGAAAACACAGAACACGTGTAGACGCCATGAGCCGGGAGTGAGTGCGTGTGTATGTCGTTCTTTTTTGCGTGTGTGTTACCGGCTAGCGCTCGAGACATGTGCGTGCCTTCTGTGCGTATTATGTTGATTCTCGCAGATTATTCCTTCTCTCGTCTGTTCTATTGATTCCAAGCCAACCCTCCCTAGCCCTCTTACAGTCGTTTGCTATGTCCAATCACTCCTCACGTTCAACTTTCTTGAGATGGTCTTGTTGTTGCAGGGTCCATCCAGTTCTCACCTGCTGGTGCCCTTTCTTTCGGGTTTTCTCAGCCTCGTACTTTCTGGTTGCGAAACGAACGGGCTGCGGCAGGGTACTGGCCGTAAAACGCGAACGAACTTTGTTCGTGTTGCAGCAAGCCGTTTCATAACCGGTCGCGTAACCACGTTGCATGAGATATATTTGTGCCGCAAACAGGTTACATGCTGACGACTGTGTGTATGTTGCATGCATGTATGTGTGCAGGTCGAAAGCGGTGGGTGTGTCGGCGACGCCGGGCTTCACGAAGTCCATGCAAGAGATACACCTTGACAAGACGGTGAGGACCCCCAATATGTGGTGAAGTTACGACAAGGCTGTGGTCTGTGTTCAGTTCTGTACAGTAAAATTTGTGGTGTGCTGTCCTTCCTTGCCTATGTCTTTGTCAGCAGTTGCGAAGTCACGCGCGCCGGAGCGTTTGGTAGTGCGAGGCAAATGCCTATCGCAGGGAAGTCGTGAAATAATGAACACAGCAGGATTTTTGTTTGCGAGGTGTCTGCATATGTAGATCACCCGATTTTTTTTCCCAGCCCTTGCGCTGTGATTGCTGCTGCTCCTTTTCGGACTGGTGACATATCTGTCGCCCGACCACGCCAGAAAGAGCATGCTTGCGCACGTTGCCGCCAATCCTACCACCGTTTCTAAAGGGAACATGTTGTGTACAAGCTCTAGTCCTGAGCTCATACCTAGCTCACTGGTCCTGTGCGGGTTGGTGTACGGCGCCCTGATACAACGGCGCGTAGTGTCAAGGAGGCGCTCAATCACTCACCCAGCAAATTGGCCGTCGTACTTCCGGCTCCACACCCGTTACACACACACACCCCGCCCCCCTTTGCGGTTATTTTTTGTACACTGCTGTCCCCATACGGCGGTGTCTTCCAGGTGAAGCTGCTGGACTGTCCGGGTATCGTTTTCGACGACTCGGACGCAGGCGCGACCCTCCTCAGAAATTGTGTGGACGCGGAGGCCATGACGGACCCCACGCCGGCGGTCGCTGCTGTCCTCAAGCGCTGCGCGCCGGCGCAACTGATGCAGGTGTGTTTCGTTTCTCTTACTGTCATCGACCGCGCTACCCGGATGACCAATGAAAAGACGTCAGTCTCGGCGCCGTCGAAACACATGAAATGTTTGTAGAGGTCAGTGTTTGTGTGTGTGTTGCTGTTGTGTGTTGGGTTGTTGTTGTTGTTGTTGTCTTCACATTAAAAACCGTTCCGTCCTCTCTGCCCGTACGTTCTTCTGTCCGTACTAGTCCAACACTTGACGGGGTCCATTCCCGTGGTCACAGGCTAACTTACCCAACAATGGTTGGTTCATTTTTTTCTTGAATCGAAAGGGGAAGTGGGGGTGCTGTCGCTGGGTGTTGGTCGTTGCTAATCCCTGCCTTGGCTGTTGTCGTTGTTTGGGTAGCGACACGGGCTTTGATGCTGGGATTGATGCGAGGTGAAGAAGCAATTCTGGCGTTCGGCATCGGGCGCTGCATCGCAACCGTCCGAGCAACAGCGGTCAGTCGTAGGTGATTGTGGTGGTGGTGTTGTCGTTCTGATGTCCGCAATTACCTTCGGGCATATGTTACTTCTGCTACCGCTCTGTTTTTCCTGAGCAGGTGTACAGCATCCCTCGCTTCGACCCGGACGACGCCTTCGCCTTCTTGTCTCTCGTCGCGAGGAAGATCGGCAAGCTCAAGAAGGGCGGCGTTCCGGACAGGGTGCAAGCGGCCAAGGTCGTGCTGAGGGACTGGAACACGGGGAGGGTGAGACGACGCGACCTGTTGTTGCTGATGGTGGGGGTGGTGGTATTGGCATAGTTGGTTCCGTTCTTCCGTTCTCAGGGGCTGGAACAACGGGAGGATGAAAACATGCGGTTTGTCTATTTGAGTCTCGTTTATTGGTCAACCCATCCGTAGCCGGCCTGCCCCACGAATGCGCTGAACCTCGAGTCTTATGGGAATGTTCTGGAGTTTGTGTCGGATGCATGCAAAATGGAGTGTCACGAATGAAATCGCTCTCGCTCTCTCGTGGAACACAAGTCTTGCTTCCCGTCGTCTCTTCTCGGCCTGTGGCATGTTTGATCTCCCCTGGGTGCCTTCCTCCAACAAAAACGAAAACATGAAGCAAACTGTGTCTGTCTTTCTCTCTCCAATCCCCCCTCATCCTCCCTGTCTCTCTGGCATACACGCCTTCCCGACTCTCCGCCTTTGCCAAGGTCCCCGTGCATCCCTGGAACCCAAGGGACCTTGCGCATCCCCCCCCCCCGTTGTTCCCGACCCGTTGCGATGTATACATGATCCTTACATAAGTTTCACGCGACCAACACCCTCGTCCCTCTGAACCGCCATAGGTACCGTTCTTCACTGTGCCCCCTGAGGACGGCAACGGGGGGGGTGCTGCAGGGGCCAAGGCCGCCGAGGCGATGTTCGTGGAGGGCTTCGGAAGGGAGTTCGATGTCGAGGCCGGGGACGCCGAGGTAGTTTTATTTTGCGTTTTTTTTGTTTTGTTTTTCGTTATTTGGTTTTGTCGTTTTTGACATGAGCGCACCCTCGGGAGTTTGAGGTATCGTTGTGCGGACATAACATGCAACGTCCGGGTTGATCTTTGGCAAAATAACCTGGCCTGGTGACCGGGGTTGCATGTGTCTTTTGTTGCGAGGAAGGTGCGGAGCGAAAGGGGTGAAACAAGTTAGTGTTCCTGCGCGGCCGAAGACGTTGCATGCGGTCGAGTTGTTTACCTCATGGTAGTCAAAGCAACATTAATAGACCCAAAGTACATTGGTAAATAGAACGTACCAACCACATCAGCACCCGACACGAGGGTCGTCATGACGATCAGAGTGGTGGTGGTGGTTGTTGTTGTTGTTGCTGCCTGGTAGAGACTTGTTTTGCGACAGACTATAACGATGGACGATATCACAAGGGTACGGTACTACTGTTGCACAAGTACCAACGACGATCAAGGTTGATCAAGTCACGACGATGATCGCGACGATCATGCCGGGATGGAATTTAACAATTGAACCGCAGGTGCTGGGCGGCCTGCCCGAAAGAGACCCGATGGACTTCGTATCCATGGAGGCGGAAGAGGTTTCCAACGGGAAGAGCTGGGCGGAACGGGAGCAAGAGCTCTCTGCCGACAATGATGGCATGGACGAGGACGATGACGAAGATGGAAATAAAAATGACGACGAGAGCATAGAGGTACATACATAGTGCCGTTCGTAGTATGTGCTTGCTGGCAACTTGGACCTTGCAACCTCCTGGGACAGTGCGGTACTCTCTCAGGAAGCCAACGGGACACTGGGGCTGTTTGCGTAAGGATGAAAAAAACGGTTGATAGTTCGTTCGTGTATGTACAACCGATCCGTTCGAAATAGAAGGTCTGCCTCTCACTCCCACCATTGTCCTCGGTGTATAAGGAAGCTTCTGATGAGAGCTTCCCCCCCTCTCACTCCCCGTCACGGCTCGATGATTGGTTCACCAGGAACAAGAGAGTGACGACGACGATGACGATACGGCCACAACGTCCAACATGACAGAAGCGGTAGCGGCACCGGGGAACGACGGAGGCAAGAACGACAAGAGGGCCGCACCCAGAGCGGCCCTTGATGCTATGCTTGCGGGAGACGCGGCCATCAACCCCCAGGTAAGCCGCCACACGGAAGTGCGGTATGAGGAACGTGGAGGAGCGGAGGGAGTGGAGGTGTTGGGATATTCTGGAAATGATGCACGACGGTTTCTACACCCAAAGACAGTGGGAAAGTGGGGGTGCTATTGTGAGCGGTCTCTCAGAGTGGGCTGGCATGTGTGTGCTGGCTTTGGGTACAAAGATGGGTGAACAATGTTTTTCGTCAGTGACACCTTCTTGTTTATGTCCGTTTGTCACATGCCAAACTACAAAAAATACGTGGCCATCCCCGCTTGGTAGACGCACTCCGGCGTTTCGGACTGCCGTAGTGGGACCGCTTTTATATCTGAAACAAGGACGCATGACCCGTAGGGTCTTCCTTCTTCATGCGGGCGTGATTAGGAAAATGCTTGCATTGCGTAGATGCCAGTGATAAACAACATAGTCCAGAGATAAACGCAACCAAACGGCGAGCGAGCGAGGGAGCGAGAGGAGCGAAAGACAAGAGATCCGATTTTTCCAGGAAACGCGCGTCTTGATCAAGCGTGTCTCGTTTTGTACTTTTCGCCACCCCCCGCCCGGCCACCCGGTGTTTGCCATCGGGGTTGGGTTTTCAACGCTTGGCAACGACGTTGTAAAACAAGCCGCCCCCCCCGGTGTTGCCATCGGGATTGGGTTTCGTCGCTTGGCAACGACGTTGTAAAACAAGCCAATTCACTTCGTGAACTCGGCAACCAGATTACCG
>CACKRE030001086.1:18142-29564 GCA_902602495.3 Ectocarpus sp. CCAP 1310/34 | reverse complement strand
ACGTCGTTGCCAAGCGACGAAAACCCAACCCCGATGGCAAACACCGGGGGAGACTGGGAGGGGATGTGTCTTTAGTGAGCTGTCCCAACCCCGTTGCTGTCCCATTCCGCTGCGGCTGTGGCGGGAGAACGGGACGGGATGTGCGTACTGTTGGTGGCGCAAGATGCCGCACCCGCTGGATCGATTTTTTTTTCGATGCCGTTTCTGTACAGCAATGAGGCTGAATGCGGCTGAGTTGGAACAGTCTCGTGGAGAGCTTCCCGAACACGTATCGGCTGATTGCGGCACCCTCGTCATCGTAGAGTAGGCAAACGAGTGACAACTGGTCCAGGGGGTGTTGGCTCTTGTTGCCTCCTACGATATGCGCATGGTAATGTTTGATCAGAATCGTGGCGATTCACAACGAAGGTGGTGGGGTAGGCACGAGCTGGGTGAGGGAGTGTGACCTGCTGATGGTAGTTGGGGATGACCATTTGGGGCATGACTGCAACCGGCACCTACATCTGCGTGTGTTTTTTAGAAAACTAGCAAGGGAGGCACCAGCTCTTGTACTGCTCACTGCAGAAAACCAACTGCTGTTTCCGTTCAACCGCATTCGTAGATAGTTCCACCGACCACCACTATTGACTATTCATAGGCCAAGCGGCGCTGCCCTAGCCTGGTGGTCATGGACGGCGAAGACCTAACCCGTTACAGAGAGGCCTCGGAGGCGATATTCAGGTAGGCGCCCCCCCCACTCCGCGGGCTTCGTTTTTTTTCCACCAAGCGGCGCGCGCTCGACTGGGCGGCCTCCGTATGGGTGCGCCCTTGTACCTCCCCCCATGTTGTCACCATCCGTGGATCTAGTAAATAAGAGTTCACGGGACGTTGTGCTTGGCGTGGGGCGTAGCTCGCTCTTCCCCGCGCCTGAGGCTTGGCCTTCCTTTTCAAAGCTTCCTTGGTTTCCGTTTGGTTGTTTTCTTTATGTGTAATCCCGGCTGGTGCTTGCCAAAGACTGTCGTCCAACCGAATGGGGCGACATCTGACGCGCACAATGGAGGGAGGTCCTTTGTCCCTCAATCTCGCTAAGCGCGCTTATTTTTGGTCTCCGTTCGTCCCTGGGTTTTCGCCACTGTCGTCCGGTATGTGTCTTGGCAGTTACATCGCCAGCATGTGTGGCGACCTGGTGCAGCGCCTGGGAATGGACGAGATATTTGCCGACGTGACGGCACTCATCCTCCATGGTGACGGCTTCGGCGGAAGCATCACCAGCAGCAGCACCAGCAGCGGCGGCGTCGGAACCGCAGCGCCCCACGGCATCACGGGGCATGTGTACTCCCCGGGCAGCGGAGGAACGCTACTTGAGGCACAAACGGGACTCGAGATCTCTCTCAACGTAGACGGTAGCACTACAAGCGGCAGTGGCGTCAGCGGTGTCGGAAGCGGCGAGCAAGGAATGAACAACCACGACCACATCACCGCCAATCCTCGCGGGGGCACGCCATCGGCGAGTGCGCGGCAACGCGCGGGCCGATCGACACCGCCGAAAGTCACCGAACCATCGCAGCTAGCCCGAGCGGGGCGTTTGGTTCCGACAGGGGAGAATCAAGGCACGAGTCAGGGCAGCACCGGGTCCGGGGAAAGTGGTATGGGCTTAAGGAACGCTCCCGTGTCGTCGGACATTGTCAGCGGCAGCGTCGGCGACAGCAAGCACGCGTTGAGCGGGCCGGAGGGCAGGGACTCACGAGGCGGCGGCGGCTCCGGCAGCGGGGCCACCGCTGGCGTTGTTCAGGGGACAGGAGGGGGATGTCGGTGCGGATGTCACGAGAGATTGTCAGCAGCGAGCGCGTTCGCGGAGCGCGTGAGGAAAGGTCTCTTCGAAGCGGTGAGCCCTTTGGAATCAACATCGATTGATGGGTGGTCGTGAGGGGAATGGCTGGCCGCTTCGTCCTACCACGCCTTTCGGAATAAATTGTGCGATCGATTTTCTTGTTGCAGATGGGGTCTTGGCATATGACTCTGCGGCGGTATGACAATCGAGGGGCGGCTTGTTCAGTGTCATTCAGCAGAATGGCCATCAACGTTCGGCGCGTTGAAGTATTTTTGCATCGGTTTCCCATCCTTCCATTAATCTTGAACGTCCTACCACCATCCAGTCAACCCTAACCTTTGTGCTGCTCGGCATCGATACACCAGGTCGGATACACGTGCAGCGCGGGGATAGGGTGTTCGAAGATGACGGCAAAGCTCGCCGGGGAGCTGCACAAACCCGACCAGCAAACGACCATTCTTCCAGAGTAAGCGAGTGACGCGTGCCCTCCCCGCCGTATCTACGATACCTGCGGAGCCCCTTTCGGGAGTGATACTTCCCCCCCATCGCCTTTGGGTCTCGTTGGAAGCGATGACTGTTATGTGCCATTTGGTTTGTTGTAGCCTCCAGGTCTGACTAGCTCTTGAAGCTTGCGCTTGGTGACTTACCTGAGACTGCATGAAACAGACGGGGGTTCGGGCGTCGCTTCTACTTTTACTTATTTGTGCGGTCATTACGTAATTGTCAAGATTCAAGTTGTGTTTTTTTGGCGCCTCGAGAACTGGCTTCGCTTGCTCTTATGAGGGGACAGTTTTCACTCTCCGCTTCTCTTTTTTTGTTTTTCAGTCACTAGGTTCAAGTATTTTTTCCGAGGGATGCCGTTTTTTTATGAGGTCTCGTTGACCCTCTCACTCCTTTGTTAGCCGGCAAAAGCATCTCTCGTGCGTTTGTTTCACACAAGCAAGCAAACAAGCAGGCTTGTCCACTGGGAACGCCCTTCATTCTTTGGCTCACAGGATTGTTGAGGGTTGTGAAGCATGAACTGCTGTGAGGGCACACAGGAGAAGGACCAACATACATTATCGCACTGCTCCCCTCGAACTTCCGATAGATCGCTACAGAACGGGCCCGCAACAGTGAAATATTCCGTATCACATCGAAAGAGAGCCGAGATGTTCCGCACCCATTGTCGAAATATCCCTAATATACATTGATATGGAGTCGAAATCGTAGGATCCGGAGCTACGTAGCTAGGCGGTGGATCCTGCACTAGACGCTGTGTTCAACGGTTTCCGACGGAACAGGAAATGAAAATTGAGCCTCGACCTCAGTTTGGAATTTCTCTTGTGCGGGTCCGCTCACTACTCGCTCCTACGGATTCGTTCCTCTTCCGTTGGCCAGTCAATCGCATAACGAATAGTTGCCACCCTGTCTCTTTTTTTTTTTGCAAATTCTCTGCATTGTACTCGAAACCGGTCCTCCACCAACCCAAATTTGGCATTTCCAGTGTGCGGGACCGCTCACGACCGTTTCCTCCGATTGCATTATTTGGCCATTCAGCTGATGACCATTGTGCCGCTCGTTCTTGTTTTGTTTTCATATCTTCCCTGCATGTATATTTTCTGGCGGTGGCGCAGGCACGCCATGTCCATGATCACGCAGCTCCCGCTCCGCAAGCTGCCTGGCTGCGGGTACTCGACGTGCGCTAAGATCAAGACCGAGCTCGGGTGAGTACGGCAGCAGCGACAATCGCACGCAGTTTATTCGGGTGGTGTGAGAATGCCTGCCTTGGTGAACAGACACGGGTGGAGACACTTATGCCCCTGGTCAGCTCACGCACTAAGCGCGTCACAGCCTGAATGAGCGAACACCACAGCCGTGCTAGTAGTGACGGCAAGAACGGCCGCCCGCTCCCCATACCTGCATGCACACCCTACCGTCCCTAGCGTGTATTGACGCGTTCATTGCCTGGCGCCTCTTATGACATTAATGTTTTCGCGGTGGACTTTTCGACCGCCCTACTCCCTACTGCAGTATCACGGAGAGCCGCCAGCTACAGGAGGCCCCCTGGCCTCTTCTCGTCGAGGCAGTGGGCATCAAGCTCGCGAGGGTCCTGTTCCTGCTGTGCAGGTGATGGCACGTTATGGGTCTGGTTTCTGGCGTTGGTGCTAATGTGTTGGGGGTGTTGTTTGGGGGGGGTTACGACCGGTTGTTTTGCTTACACAAGTCCCGCAGCGTGGTACCGTGAAGGATGTGTTTGTCCGTTGGGCGCCCGGATGATTCACTCTCTCGCGCTAGGCCACGCGGTTGGGAGGGGTTGTTGTGTTTGCCGGCCTCGGCATTTTTGCATTGGACGCCCGGTTTCATTGTGGTAACCATTATAGTCGCGCCGAGACGCAGGAGGATGTATTGGTCTCACTTGGACAGGCTGGAAGAACGTAGGACGGCCGGCAGTTTCACTGCCTCGCGGTACACCACGGTATTTGGTTAACGGCAGGAGTGACAATCACTCAGTTTCCGGCACAAGGGGGGGGGGCGGGAGACGAGTTGTAGCGCTGAAGAAGGCGAGGAAAACGCTTGGATAGGAAGGTGGGCGGCTTGTGGGCCTTGATATGAAGCCCTTCGCCGATGTCAGTGAAGAGTGTGAAGATGGCGATTGTGACGTCAGTCCGTGAAACGCTCCGTTCAGTCGACCACCCGCCGGCGAGAAGAATCTGGCATCTACGGATATCTCTGTCGGCAATCCCTTAGCATTCGTGTGTTCTTATCGTTTCCTTTCCCTATTGACGCCCCAAAAGGATCTCGGCGCTAAGCGTCCGTCCAAGATCATGGCTGCGTCTTCGGTAATTATTCAAGCAAAGCAAAGAACATCCCATTCTGTCTAGTGAAAATGTGGTTTTTTGCTGTTCTTGACAAGGGGCGTGGGTGCGAATGTGCGTTGCTGGTCAGGGGAGAAGACTCCACCCCTGTGTTGCCGTCGGTTCGGCCCAAGACCATGAGCGACGAGGACTCCTTCAAGCGTGGTACCGTCCGATCGCGAAGTCAGGTTAGTGGTTAGCAGCGCTGCTGCAGCAGCTGCTGCTACTGCTGCTGCTGCCGCTGCCGCTGCCGCTGCCGCTGCTGCTGCTGCTGCTGGTCGTTGTCGTCGTCGTCGTCGTTTTCTTGACTGCCACTGATGTGGCCTCCAGCAAGCTATTCCAGTCAGCACCTCCGGGCGGTCGCGATCGACAGGCCTGTTTCTTCTTTTTCGCCGAACCGAGAGTGTTAACTTGTACAGCAGCACCACCGGACCTGTCTAGAACCAACGATGCACGTGCTGACAAAACTCTCTCCCTTCAACCGCAAGGCGATACCTGCTATTCGGGCGAGAAAGAAACCATTTCCCGTACGATGTTTCACTGTTGTTCTCTTGGAAAATTTGCGCCCGTCATCCCTGTTTTCGAACCGCGCTTGCCCTTCCCCGCGCACGACCCAACACCGTGATCGCATGTGCGGACGCTCTTGTGACCTACGTGTACCCCAAGCTCACCCTTTTGCATCAGCGGCATCCACAAGGAACACACGCCAACCGCACCGCTGTGACAACAACCTACATGCCCCCGTCCGGCAGGTGGAGCACCACGTCCGCCGCCTCGCCATCCCGCTCCTAAAGCGCGCCGGGGAACGCGCACGCCTCCACAAGGAGGCCCCGGAAACCCTGCGGTTCGGGTTCCGCCGCGCCAGCAAGGGGTACGGCGTCCGCGTATCCCGCCAGTGCCCGGTGTCTTCCGGGGTGGCGGTGGCGTTCGCGGTTCTGCCGCCGGCAGCCGGCGGGGCGAGGGTGACGGGAGCGTCCGCCGCCGGGACCCGGGCGGGGGATGGGGGCCACGTGGAATCGCCGATGATGATGACGACGAGGGCGGCGGCAGTGGGGACGGTGGCAGCGGAGGCGAGATCAGCCATGGTGATGACGGGGGCGGCGGAAGGGACGGCAACGGCCGCGGCGGCGGCGGCGGCAGCGGAACCGATGGGATCGCCAACCACGGCGGCGTCACCCCTCCTCCCGCTGCTGCAGCAGAAGCATCAGCACGAGACTGCGGCGGCGGAGGCGGCCTTGTCCGAGGCGGTGAGGCTGGTGATGGCGCTGTTTGACAAGATGGTCCACCCGGAGGAGGAGGAGAAGGGTACACTGGATCTGACGCTGCTCTCGGTAGGCCTCGCCGGGTTTCGAGGCCTACGAGGCGGGGCGCAGTCGGGGATGGCGAGGTCAGTGACACCTCTATGTATGTGTGTAAACCTTCTCCACGTGTTGGAGCTATGAAAGCGGGTGTCGGGTGTCGTTACGCTTGCACTTGACCTCCATGTCGGCCTCACGCCGCGGGCGTTTGCACAATCCCTCGCGCACAGTCCCTCTTTTTCCTACCTGAATATGCGGAGCGAGACCGATGTGACCGATTTTCTCGCAGTGGCGTTTTCGGACCCCCGGCTGGAATCAGCGTACGGTAACGTTTGGAGATCGATGGCAAAATGTGGGGGTGATGGTTCGATCCAACGAGGCCGCGTTGGTGGTTTGGGAGGGTCGTGCTACGTATCATCAACAATTTCGCGGAATAATCTTACGTGTGGGAAACAGTAAATTTTTCCCGCAGCACCGGGTTGTCTTCGTCCCTTTCTCGCCGGAAAGACTGTGCGCAATACAACCCCGACAATGAAATGATCTTAGGTGGCCTGCTCTATTCCTTACCGTGATTGGCAGTCGTGCCTTTCGAGCTCGCCCACGCCCGGGAGTGAATATGTTTTCGTGAAATGAAATCGGATATTTCTCGCAACTGAGATTTAGGTGTAGCGATACAAGAGGGTGAGCGACATTCCCTCCCTTCCCCGTGCAAATCCCGTCTCCCGATCGCCCTTTGCTTCAGATATCTCGAGGCGTCTGAGCCCTCACGACTAACGGCCGGCCCAAGCGGCCCCGCCCGAAGCAGCACCAGCCAAACAACGACACGTGCCAACGATGAAGGAGCCGATGCTTTCGACAGTACTGCCGTTGCCCACAGCACAGACGGCGCTTGGCCTTCCCGCCGCCTCCCTCTTCGTGACAAACGAAGCTCTTCGCCCTCTCCCGCGAGCTCAAATTCGATGGACCGTCCCCGCCTAGACGGCAACGACTCCCCCACCGGTCTGTCGACTCCGGCTCCCCGGTTACGCATCTCCGACCCTCGATCTGTAGCGCCAATCACTGCTTCCGGCGCGGCTACCACCGGTTCTACGGTAGATTCAGCTACCGCCACAGCAGCGGTAGCATCTGGCGGAGATGTTGAATCATCACGAGCGGCGACGTCGGGAAAGAAACGCCGCCTGCGGCCTGTGGAGAACCCGTACCGCTTAACCCAGTCCCAGCGGCGGCAAGAGCGGCACCGATATCGTGAAGGAGGGGGGGGCACGCAGACGCCGCCATTGGAACGGGGTGGGCTAGACGATCGACTTGTGAATGTGAGATGTCGTGAGAGTGAATGAGTGAGAAAAAGAAGGTCAGCGGTTGGGAGAGCGTCGGCGAGGCAAAGAGATACGAGGAGGGAGAGTCAAAGCTCGTCGATGTCGTATGCGTGTGGCGTGTGAGTGAGCGTGAGTGAGTGGGTGAGTGAGTAAACGACAGACAGACGGACAGATAGACAGATAGACAGGCTGAAAAAGCGTGAAATCGTGTGGCCGGCGTGGTACTCTGTCGTCGTTATTCGTCGGATCTGAGCATGACCATGTAAAACAGGGAGATGGCGTAATTGAAGTGTGGAATCACTGTGAACTAGTCTACTGGCTTTCTGAGTCTGAGTTCAACGTGTGAATGTCACCACGGCAGCTTTGTGACTATTGAGTGTGGAAGAAAGAAAGACGACTGCATTCCCCCGCCGGGAGCCAACAAGCCCATTTTTTGGTACTGATGTCGCGTTTGGGTGTTGAATCGAACATCCACTAGAAATCACTCTTGTTGTACCAAAAGAACGCTTATGGAATCCCCAAACTCGATGCTTTTTGGTTGGCGGTTGGTCATTGGTCGTTTTGTTTCCGCCCGCAGGAAACAGCAGCAGCAGCAGCAGCGGCAGCAGCACCATCAGGACCAGCGGCTTCCGCAAGCCGAGCCGATGCTGACGACGGTGCCAGTGAACACGACGAGTGGTACGGAGCGGAGGTGCTGTTGGTCGGGGAAGGGGGACGCACGGTGGTGGGACGGGGAAGGCTGGAGTGGTGTGGGCCTTGCGGGGCGCATGTGCTACGGTCAGACAGGGAGGTGAGCAGCAACCCCAGGTGCTTGTCCTTTTGCAGGTGCAGACGAACCGCTGCGGTGTTCCTGCACTCACTCATATACCGGAACGAACAAGAGTGTTGGGTGCGGAGTTTGTAGTCTGTGCTGACGAGGGCTTGGCTGACACTTGTGGGTGTGTGGTGCGATATTTGTTTGCAGCTGGTCGTCCCGTCTATATAAGTTCTGTTCCTGACTTGGGTCGCTTGCACTGGTGTGGCTACACCAACGGCCATTTAGCTTGTCCCACTGCAGAAGAGCTCAGGAAGACAGCAACTATGTGCGTTCGATACGTTCGCGTCTCGTAGACTTCGCCCGCACACGCTCAACAACAGTCTTGATTTTTCGTTGGTTGGTTTGCATCATTGGCTGGGAACAGCGTGCATTTCATTTATTCGTCTGGTGCGGCGCTTATCAAGGGCGGCCTTCTCAACGCGCGTCAATAACTTTTTGGGAGGTCATGTAACCGAAAATGTACCACCGAGCTTTGGAATGTTACGGAACACGCGCGTTCATAGCCGACCGTGCTTCAGACACGACGCCGTACCCCTTACCCGTTTGAAGAGAGCTTCTGCCTGTCTGTCCTTCGAGAAGTCGTGTGGGTTTGTTGCTGCTTATGGTCTCCCTCGATGAGATTGGTCATTGTGATTCTGCCGCGGATTCATTCTACTGGTTGCCCACTTTTCTCAAGTGACTGCCGCAAGCTCAGAGAGCTTCGTGGCCCTCTTGAGTCGTAAAGTGAATCAAAGAGTGGGAAGGGAGGGGTTATTTTGGTTTGTCTCTTGGCTGTGCCGGACACCACGACCCTCACTGATTGCCTAGTACTCACCAACCCCTGTCCCCTTCCCTTCACGGGCTTTCTTGTTTCATGCAGGAACATGCCTCCTCGAGTTTTCACCATGCCCGCGTACAGCGGTCAAGGTTAAGGCTTCAGAAGTGATTGGCGTTCTCCACGTCGATGTGATTTCGCGCTCCAAAAGTGTTCTTGGGAAGGTGTAATATGATAGCGGTCAGTGCGATACGTTTTTTTTCTCGGGCGACATTTATAGGCAAAGCGTATGAATTGCATACGAGGACTTTTTGGCCATTTGTTTTTGTGAAATTTGAGGTCCTTTTCGGTAGAGTGTGTACTTTGTCTCCCCCAGACTAAACCTTAAAAGCATTCGCGCCCGTGAACCAACGAGGTCAACACTTCAGAGCTGTTTCTTTTGCCAAAAGTTCCGCGGCACGTCTATCAGAGTCTCTCTTTCTCCCTCTCTCCCTCTCTCTTCTATCGTGCCTTGCGAAAGCTTGATTTCTCTCTCGGTCGCTCGCACTCCCTCCTTCTATCTCTTGTAGCTTTGTCTCTTTGGTTTAACGCCCATCTTCTCTGCCTTCCTCTCGCTCTCTCTCTCTCTCTCCCTCCCCCTCTCTCCCTCTCTCCCTTTCTCTCTCCTCCCCATCTACATCGTCTTTTCCAGAGCCTTCTTCTCTCTCACTCCATCCAAAAGTCGACCGGTGCGCTGGCTCATCATGTCAAACACATAATATGACCGATGGAAAGATGTGCCTTATGTCATGGTACAAGTCTACCGCAGACGGTGATCTTCACCCAATCACCATTCGCGGACAAACACACGCCAGCCTCACTGATCCTTGAGGGCAGTGCTCCTTGACAACGCGCTGCGGGCTGTTCAGCAACCTCAGCGCTTACCACACATGCAAAGATATGCTAGTCGATGTTGTGACAAGCTTGGGCAACTTCCACGCGTTCAAAAGGGGTGTTCCAGCTAAACACGACACCAACACTTCACTTTACGTCATCAAACAGAGCAACCATGATGTGAATTCATGGCAGCAGCAGCAGCCCTACATAAACCTCGTATCAGAAACACTGACAACAGTGGCCTAATTACTTCGCCACAGCAGTGGCGCAACATAATACACACATCCTACCAGAAGCTCTGCCAGAACATCGGCCAACTTCTCCGCAAAAACGGAGTGGTTTCTACACAGCACAGCGGGGATGGGTCCGAACCGCGCCACGAACACCGCCCGCTCTGGAAGAGGCTCGCTCCTTGTCGTTGGCGCGATATCTCTACCTCACTAGCTTGAGCTTCGAGCCAAGCACTCTGGTCAGGAACGGCTGCCCCTGGCTGACAAAGCGAACGTTCACACCCTCGGAGCCTTCGACCAAGGCAACCACCTCCCCGGAACCATGGATCGGATGAGTCACCTGCCACAAGACGACACACGTTCGTTAAGACATACATGTATTCGACATGCTGGTACACACTGGTACACCGTAAGACATATACCTTATCCATAAGGCAATCATCCCCACGCCAAACCATAAAGGAGAGAGGTCAGTTGCAGTTGCGTCGAAGGTATCATCGCAGACGCTCCAAATCTTCAAGTCCAGCGCTCGTCCGCGGAACTTGAGTGTGAACGGGCGTCAGGACGAGATTTTCGCTCCTTGATCGGAGGTAAATCGAGAAGCCAACGCGGGATAGGTGTGACTGGGGCAAACTTCCAAGGGGGGACGTCAGTTATTGCCCTGGCCCACCTTTCAGACGAAACATCTGAACGAATGAAAGAGGCCTCTGCATGGGAAAAAGAAACACGTCGGTTTGTGCCCGCATGGTCTTACCAATCCCAGCACGTCGTCGACAGCGAACTTCTTATTTTTTTCTTGTTTTTCACGGCAAACCAGCCCTCACAGCATTTGTGCCCAACATGCCCAATGAAAAAACATGATGTGCGTGAGGGCGCGCAATAGCGGCACTCGGACTGTGCAAACCGAACAAACAAGCAAACAGCAGACGGTTGGCCGGCAAAAAAAACAAAGTGAGCTTAACCTTGTTGATTTGCTGACTTCTAAAGTAGTTGCTCCCTCGTTGAAGGTGGGGGGGGCTTCAGGAGTAGGGTGATGAAGTCGTCTTCCTTCCACCCTTCCTCATGTACGCTATCTATAGCCAGCAGTTCTTCATGACAATATCGCCTACGGATAGAGCTTCATCGAGACGGAGCGTGGCTCGTAAACATGCACAAGCATAACTTTCACTCGTTAATGGGCCATACAACAACACCGATCAGACGTTTATTTTGAGACCGAATATTGCGACATCTGTTGATGAAAAGTTCAGTGTGTCCACATACGAAGCACAAAGGAAGTATGCAAAGAAGTGGGGGTATGCATGTCCCACAACACAGCCCTGGGTATCTCCTTTCTCCACCGAGCGCTAAGCTTTAGCACGCCTCCTGACCCCCCCGCTTGAAGACGTCGACAGCCTTTTCTCTCCCTGCCCACAGACCACAACAAATCTCCGTCATCAGCAACAAACGGGACCTTCACCTCTCAATCCCCCCCCCCCCCCCCC